>JARBWK010000016.1:5593917-5761453 GCA_030556195.1 Anolis apletophallus
GTTTTGGTAGTGCGCATGCGCGGTGGGTGGTTTTAGGCGCTAGGGGTCTTGGGTAATGTAGTTTTTTAGTTTGGATTTCAGATGGCGCCGGGTGAGCTGCAGAGGGAGGTTTTGGGAAAGGTAAGCAGAGTTTTGGGTGCTTTGGGCTGGTGGGAAGGGAGGAAGTTGTGTGTAGTGTATTTTGTTGTTGAAATGTGTTTTGTGGGGCGTGGGGAGGGGTTAGGGTTTTTAGCGGGTTTTGCGAAGTTTGGGGATGGGCGGCAGCGTTTTGCGGCCATGTCCATGAGGATGGGAGGGGGGCTGGGTATGGTTGTGTATGTGTTGTGTATGTGTTGTGTTAGGGTTTCGGGATGCGGTGAGGGTGGTTTGTGTTTTATTTGTTTATGGATGAGGCTTTGAGTAGGGTGTGTTTTTCTATGGCGAAGTGGTTAGGATCGGTCTGCAAAACGCTGCCGGCCATGTCTTGCGGGAAGGGGGCTGGGTATGGTTGTGTATGTGTTGTGTATGTGTTGTTTTAGGGTTTCGGGATGCGGTGAGTGTGGTTTGTGTTTTATTTTTTTATGGATGAGGCTTTGAGTAGGGTGTGTTTTTCTATGGCGAAGTGTTTGGGATCGGTCTGCAGGGCTTTGTCTGAGATGTGCGAACGTTCTAAACGTTCGTGCTGAGAGCGGAGAGTCCGAAGGGGTGGGATTCCCTTTGTTAATTTTTAGGGGTGTTTTTGGGTGTTGCGAGGTATTTAGGGCCGGTTTTTGACTGTTGTCTGTACCTCGTGGTCAGGGCCAGTCAGTTGTTTAGTGTGGTGTTTCTGCGACGTATAGTTTCGTTGTCTATATCCTTCTTTGCACGACCGTGTCTCCTTTATATATAGAGATATAGAGATAGAGATAGAGATATAGAATAGAATATAGATATAAAGATAGAAGGTATATAGATATAGAAGATAGATATAGATATAGAAGGTATATAGATATATAGATGTTCTGACTACATATTCCTCATATTTTATCATTGTTTTATATAATTCTCCTACTAAACCTTTCAATGTCTTCTGTCCTTTCATAAGTATATTCTCAAATGTATTTTCTTTGCTTAAACATTCTCCATATTTCCCTTGTTTGAGTTTGTTATATAGCCCCCATACTTTTATCCAGTTTTTATTTCCCATTTTTTCTATTATCCTGTTCATGGGGATCAATTGACCATTCATGTCGTACATATCCTTTATGCAGTAATAGCCTTTATCTTTCATATCTTCCCACCATTTATGGCCAAACTCTTTCTCGTATAAACTTTTGAATGGTGTCAATTTTACTATATCCGGCATCCATAGTGGTTTCCATTTTTTCCATATCTTAATGCTAGTCTTCTAGGACCTCTTGTTTTTTTAATGGAAGCCTCTAGATTTCCAGTGAAAACCCCAGATTTTCCCTCTTCGTTGTTTACTGCATCTTCTATTCTGCACCATTTTTCTTCTCTCCTTACACTGTTTTCTATCAGTGATTTTAGTTGGAACCCTTCGTAATAAAATTCCAAATTTGGTAATCCCCATCCTAATTCCTCCTGGTGCGTATAGTATACTTTATTTGAGATTCTAGGTTTCTTTTCACTCCAGATCCATTCTCTAATGGTCCTATCCCAAATTTTTATTTGTTTAGGATTAATTTCTAGTGGGAGAACCTGGAATAGATACATTAATCTTGGAATTAAGAACATTTTTGCTGCTTTTTTTTTTACTAAAAATATTCAAATTTTTTTCCTTCCATCTTTTCATGGTCTTAAGGACTTTTTTCCATGCCTCCTTGTAATTGCTCTTCTTCATCTTATCTATGTTTTTTTGTAGTGTCACCCCCAAGTATTTTATTCTCCCTTTCCCCATGCCAATTTTGGTTATTCTATCTATTTCCCATTTTTCTAATTTATTTATTTACTTTGAAGTACATAATTTCTGATTTATTTATATTAACCCCCAATCCTGTGTTTCTCTCATAATCATTGAGTATAATTTTTCAACACCTCTATTCCTAAAACAAAAAGCAATGGTGACAGGGGACAGCCTTGTCTTACTCCCCTTTGAATTGGGAATTCTCCTGATATTCCTTCGTTTATTCTAACTACTGCTGTTCCTTTTCTATATAGTTCTTTAGTTGCTTTAAGAAATAGGTCCCCTACTCCAAATTTCCTCATAACCTCCCACAAAAAATCATGATTTATTGAATCAAAGGCCTTGTGTATGTCTAATTTTAAAATAGCTAGTTTCTTATTTTGCTTTCCCAAGCGGCTGCAGACGAAAACCCTCCCTTCCGGTCCTGTTCCCGCCAGGACTGAGGGACGTTGATTCCCACCCTGTTTCCTTCTTATCTGTTGTTGTGTCTGTCAGGGATCTGGATTTCGGGCGCCAATTTCCAGGCCCCGAATATCAGGTTCTGACACAGCCGATGGTGTATAACTGTATGAGTTTTTGAATACAGTTCAGGAGAGATCCTGGAGAGCTTTTTCTCTGAGGAGATCTATGCTCAAAGGCTCTGCTCTGAGGAGCACATTGGAGAGAACCTGTTATGCTACTCTAAAGGAGGCTATGTTGGAATAGCTATTTACTCAAGCTTTATTTATTTTATTATTTATTTATTATTGAGGCTTCTATGCCGCCGACTCCCGGGGGCTCGCGGCGGCTCACAAGAGCCAGAGGCATAAAACAGAATTAAAAACACAAAGCAATTGAACAATTAAAACAATAGCAAAATAGGCAGTAAAACAAACGAAGCAGCAACAGGTGCCGCAGCACAGTACCCAGAGCACGCGGGCCTACTCTCCAAAGGCCTGCCTGTACAGATGGGTTTTGCAGGCCCGCCTAAATGGGAGTAAATCCCTCAGGGCCCTGGTTTCGGCCGGGAGGGCGTTCCACAGTGTAGGGGCTATGACGGAGAACGCCCTCCGGCGGGTGGATGTCAGGTGTGCCGACTTTGCTGATGGTATTTCCAGGAGGTTGGCATCCTCAGACCGTAGTGATCTCGCTGGGCAATAAGGAGTGAGGCGGTCCCTCAGATACGCTGGCCCCAGGCCGTACAAGGCCTTGAAGGTAAGAACCAACACTTTGAAGGCGATCCGGTGCTCAATAGGTAGCCAGTGCAGATCCTGCAAGACAGGTGTTATACGGCAACCTGCTGGCATGCCAGACAGGAGCCGGGCGGCAGTGTTCTGCACCAGCTTGAGCTTCCGGATCGACGACAGAGGAAGGCCAACGTAGAGCGCATTACAGTAGTCTAGCCTTGAGATGACCGTGGCTTGGATCACCGTGGCTAGGTCGCTCCGGGAGAGGTAGGGGGCCAGCCTCCTTGCCTGGCGGAGGTGGAAAAAAGCAGCCTTGCTGACCGCAGAGACCTTGGCCTCCATGGTCAGCTGGGAGTCCAGATGGACCCCCAGGCTCTTCACAGACGGCGCTGGACACAGCGCCGCACCGTCCAGGGTCGGAAGCCGGGCACCCACCCCGCCCGGGCGACCCAGCCACAAGATCTCCGTCTTCGCCGGATTCACCCTCAACCTACTGGCTCGCAGCCATCCAGTAACGGCCTCGAGGCAATACTGGAAATTATCAGGAACGGATTCCGGCCTGCCCTCCATCCTCAGAATGAGCTGGGTGTCGTCAGCGTACTGGTGACAAACCAGCCCATAACTCCGCACCAGCTGTGCAAGTGGCTGCATGTAGATGTTAAATAAGAGAGGGGAGAGAATGGCCCCCTGGGGAACCCAGGGGGCCATTATGTTTTGCTCTCTCATTTGATTGAAGATGAAGATGCCTTATTCTATGTTTCTTACAAAGACTATTTAAGTTTGTTGCACTGCTTGTTTTCGTACTCAATATTGCAAGTTTATGTTTCATCTCTGCTATTAAGAGTAAAGGTTTCTCTGTTCATTTTTACTCTGGTCTGTGAGTCTTTTGCATTTTGGGCTTGGGACGTTGAATGGGCGCTGGGTGGAATTCGCTTGCTGTGCAACATGGCGGACTTTGAAAAATGCTCAGAAACTTCAGCTAGTCCAAAGAGCTGCAGACAAGATGCTCACTGGGGCTGGCTGGAAGGAGCAGGCAACCCCGTTACAGCAGCTCCACTGGTTGCCAGTGGACAATTGGTAAAAACGAGAGAGAGGGCCTTCTCGGTGGCTGCCCCTCGACTTTGGAACTCCCCGCGCAGGGAAGCCAGAATGACCCCTTCCCTGCTGTCCTTCCAGTGGCAGGCTGCAACCTTTTCATTCAGGCAGGCTTTTCAAGATCGAGTCAGGGGCTGCTGTGGATTTAAGTTTTGAATACATTTTTATGAATTTTAATTGAACTTTAAGATCATCTGAGGAGGCCCTGTTCTCGGTCCCGCCTCTGACTCAGATGCGCTTGGCGGGAACGAGAGACAGGGCCTTCTCGGCGGTGGCCCCTTGGCTGCGGAACGCCCTTCCTAGGGATATTAGATCGGCCCCCTCCCTCTTAACGACTTGTGGGGACAAGGGAGAGGGTCTTCTTTGTAGTAGGAGGAGCCTGAAAACTTGGCGGTTCCAGTGTGCCTTCCATGATTGAATGTAAGGTAATTCCTGACCAAACTCTGCATAAAAGGCCCTCAGAAGCACATTATTTTCTGGTTTGTGCAATTAAATCTTACCTGATATATTTAATTGCCCTATCACCAAGTGGTTTTAAAATTTTTACCTTGAATTTGGCCCTGCTCATGTTTAGTGCTTTAATGTTCTGATTTTATAGTGTTGCGTTGTTTATTTATATTGGTTTTGTATTTTATGTATTTTTTTCTTGGTGTTTTTGTGTCATTTTATGTTATATTGTGTTACTGTACTGAAGGGCGTGGCCTCATGTAAGCCGCCCCGAGTCCCCTTGGGGAGATGGTGGTGGGGTAGAAATAAAGATTATTATCATTGCGCAAAAAGGTTAAAACCTGGCTTCTTGAGCAGGCATTGGCAAACCCAATGTAACAGGCAACGATAGACCATGGAAGGACTGACGATGCGATTGAATAGTGATTTCAGTAAGGAGACCTTAAGGATGTGTGATTTCATTGACTTTTAAAATGCAAATGTTTATTTATTTTCGGTATTTCTATCCCGTTCCTTCTCAACTCAGGATGGCGTACATTTGGCAGCAATTTGATGCCACTACATATAACAGACCAACATAACAATTAAAACAATAACTAAAACATTCATTAAAACAGTAAAAAAAACAGTACTAATAGCCATATCACCATTCCAGTCAATTCCATATCCAATTCCATGTCCAAAGTGCTGTCTATGTCTGTTGTCCAAAAGCCTGGCCCCATAACCAGAAATTCAATTTCTTCCTAAATGACAGGAGAGACAGAGCGAATCTTACCTCAGCGGGGAGCCCGTGCCACAGGCGGGGGGAATAACCGAGAAGTCCCCGACTCTCTTCCCTGCAGGACGTATTTGTGACGCTGGCGAGAGCGAGAGCAGGGCCTCCTCGGATGATCTTAAACTGTGAGGAGGGATGTAGAGGGAGATACATTCGGACAAGTAAGCCGGGCCAGAACCGTATAGGGCTTTATAGGTCAAAATCAGCACTATATTTTATATGCTTTGTTTTTAATTGTATTTATATGCTGGGGGGCATCGAATTGTGCCGAGTGTAAACCACCTTGAGCTGCCTTCTGCCTGAGAAAGGCGGTATATAAATATGGTAATAAACAAACAAACAAACTTTAATTAATACCAATGCTAATTAATTATGTTATATATATTACATTATACTGAAATGCTTTTAATGCAAGTCGCTTTGAGTCTCCTTCTGGAAGGAAGAAACAGGGTAAAAATAAAAATAATAGGGGGGAAATCAAAGGTTTTTGGCTTTCCTTCCTTATCTTTCATTTCTCCTTTCTTCACCAGGGAAAGGAGCATTCTTTGCAGCCACATTTGTCATGACGGGAAACAATTCAACCTCTAGCGGATATTGAAGAATTTGGAATTCAAAAGTGCAGAAAGGAAACCAGTCATATAGGAAGAAGAAATACTCCGAAGGTGCCGATCTGGCTGAACTCTTCACCTCACTCAGAGTTCAGAAAGGGAAACATGGGGAAGGAAGCATATAAATGTACTGAAGGCAGAAAGAGCTTTGCTAGGAGCAGAGATCTACGATCACATGAAAGAACTCACACTGGGGAGAAACCTTATGAATGCCAGGAATGTGGAAAGAGTTTTACTCAAAGTGGACATCTACGATCACATCAAAGAACTCACACTGGGGAGAAACCCTATGAATGTCCGGAGTGTGGAAAGAGATTTACTCAAAGTGGAGCTCTGCGGACACATCAAAGAATTCACACTGGGGAGAAACCTTATGAATGCCAGGAATGTGGAAAGAAATTCACTCATATTGGGAATTTGCATCCACATCAAAGTACTCACACTGGGGAGAAACTTTATGAATGCCAGGAATGTGGAAAAAACTTTGCACGGAATGATACTCTACGGTCACATCAAAGAACTCACTCTGGGGAGAAACCCTATGAATGTCCAGAGTGTGGAAAGAAATTCGCTAAGAGTTCACAATTGCATAGACACCAGAGAACTCACACTGGGGAGAAGCCCTATAAATGCTTGGAGTGTGGAAAGAGCTTTCCTGAGAGTGGAGCTCTGCGGACACATCAAAGAATTCACACTGGGGAGAAACCTTATGAATGCCAGGAATGTGGAAAGAGCTTCACTCGAGGTGAAGGTCTACGTATACATCAAAGAACT
Organism: Anolis apletophallus; assembly: GCA_030556195.1. Lineage (NCBI taxonomy): Eukaryota > Metazoa > Chordata > Lepidosauria > Squamata > Anolidae > Anolis > Anolis apletophallus. Next base: position 5,600,665 of record JARBWK010000016.1, read on the forward strand.
CACACTGGAGGGAAACCCTATGAATGTCCAGAGAGTGGAAAGAAATTCACTCATATTGGGAATTTGCATTCACATCAAAGAACTCACACTGGGGAGAAACCTTATGAATGCCAGGAATGTGGAAAAAACTTTGCACGGAATGATACTCTACGGTCACATCAAAGAACTCATACTGGGGAGAAACCTTACGAATGCCAGGAATGTGGAAAAAACTTTGCACGGAATGATACTCTACGGTCACATCAAATAACTCACTCTGGGGAGAAACCTTACGAATGCCAGGAATGTGGAAAAAACTTTGCATGGAGCGATGCTCTACAGTCACATCAAAGAACTCATACTGGGGAGAAACCTTATGAATGTCCAGATTGTGGAAAGAAATTCACTCACATTGGGAAGTTGTATTTACATCACAGAACTCACACTGGGGAGAAACCCTTTAAATGCCTGGAGTGCGGAAAGAGCTTTGCTCTGAGTGGAGATTTGTATTCACATCAGAAGAGAATTCACACTGGGGAGAAGCCCTTTAAATGCCTGGAATGTGGAAAGTGCTTCACTGTCAATGGAGATCTACGTAAACATAACAGAATTCACACTGGAGAAAAACCGTATGAATGTCCAAAGTGTGGAAAGAGATTTGCTCACAGTGGAGATCTATCAAAACATCACAGAACACACACTGGGGAGAAACCCTTTCAATGCCTGCAATGTGGAAAGAGTTTCTCACGAAATGGAAGTCTGCGTTCACATCAAAGGACTCACACTGGGGAGAAACCCTTTAAATGCCTGGAGTGTGGAAAGAGCTTTCCTAGGAGCAAATATCTACGGGCACATCAAAAAATTCACACTGGGGAGAAACCTTATGAATGCCAGGAATGTGGAAAAAACTTTGCACGGAGCGATGCTCTACGGTCACATCAAAGAACTCACACTGGGGAGAAACCCTATGAATGTCCCAAGTGTGGAAAGAGATTCACTCAGAGTGGAAATTTACATAAACACCAAAGGAGGATACACCGGGAAGAAACCCTGTAAATGCCTGGACTGTGGAAAGTGCTTTGCTCAGAATGAAATACTACGTTCACATCAAAAAAACTCACACAGGGGAGAAACCTTACGAATGCCAGGAGTGTGGAAAGAACTTTGCGCAGAGTGCAGAACTATATTCACACCAAAGAAATCACACTGGGGAGAAACCCTTTAAATGCCTGGAGTGTGGAAAGAGCTTCACTTGCAGTGGAGATCTACGCAAACATAACCGAACTCACACTAGGAAGAAACTGTAAATGCCTGGAAAAGAGCTTCAGTGAGAGTGGACCATACAACTTAAAATATAGAAATATGAAAACATTAAAACAGGGATTAAATACAAACATATTTTAAAATTCCCAGTTAAAAACCATTAGAACAGATTCAAAGTCTAAAAGGAATGAATTTTCCCCTCCTAGGAGTATATTTCCGAAAGTGCTTAAAGCGTGGAGAGAGCTTTGCTTAGACTCAACATCTATATTCACATCAAAGAACTCAAACTGAGTCTCTCCTCACGTTACAAACAAGAGATTCACTCAGAATGGACATTTACATAGACATCAAAGGAGGATACACCGGGAAGAAACCCTGTAAATGCCTGGAGTGTGGAAAGTGCTTTGCTAAGAATGAAATACTACGTCCACATCAAAGAACTCAAACAGGGGAGAAACCTTACGAATGCCAAGAGTGTGGAAAGAACTTTGCGCAGAGTGCAGAAATATATTCACACGAAAGAAAACACATTGGGAAGAAACTGTGAATGCCTGGAAAAGAGCTTCAGTGAGAGTGGAACATACAACTTAAAATATAGAAATACGAAAACATTGAAACAGGGATTAAATCTAAACATATTTTAAAATTCCTAGTTAAAAACCATTAGAACAGATTCAAAGTCTAAAAGAAATGAATTTTCCCTCCTAGGAGTAAATTTCCGAACGTGCTTAAAGTGTGGAGAGAGCTTTGCTTAGACTCAACATCTACATTCACATCAAAGAACTCAAACTGAGTCTCTCCTCACGTTACAAACAAGATAGGTTGTTTGTTTATTTATTTACACCATTTCTGCCCCGCCCTTCTCAACCCCAGAGCGGGTAACACTGGCAACAATTCGATGCTACAATATTACAATATAGCAATAATATAAAACCATAAATCCATAAAAGATTACAACAATCATACTCATAAAGCCATTTCCATTATCATAACAATCATCATATGGTCCAGTTCAATGTCCAAAGTGCCTGTGTGCCTGCTAGCCAAAAGCCTGGTTTCAAAACCACAGTTTCAGTTTTTTCCTAAAGGAAAGGAGGGAGGACGCTGATCTAATCTCGCTGGAGAGTGAATTCCACAAGCATAGGGTCACCACCGAGAAGGCCCTGCCCCTCGTCCCCACCAGATGCGTTTGTGAGGCCGGTGGGACCGAGAGCAGGGCCTCCCCAGTGGATCTCAAACTACAAGGCAGAGCGAAGGTTTATTCTTAAGTTGAATTTGTATATGGCCCAGAACAGGTACATTTCTAAGTGTAATTCCCGTCAGTTTTTGTTCAGTTTTGGGCAGTACAGGGAAGGATTAACACCCCTGAAACGTTTGTTGTCCCTATTCAGAAGATTTCTTTGGAGATATCCCTATCACAATTGAATTTTGACAATTCATGGTTATAACTCTTGCAAGAGCGAATTTCGCTTCCTAGGGGTAGATTTCCTCTCACGTCCTGTTGGCTCAAGGGCAGGAAGAGAGATTGAATCTGTCTAGAGAGGATAGAGATAGCAGAAAAGACTCTCACCGCGACTCTTAACACCACACCATACTGACCAAAACTAAAGCTAGCGCTAATATCTCCCACTCCAAAAAGAGATCTACAAAAATCAGAGATTCAACAGAGCCAACTACTACAGACCAAAAGAAGAAGAAGCGCAAATTGGGAAACTATCATTTTTTTCTGAAAGATTTTACAATTTATTTATTTATTCACAGCAAACACAATTGAGGAACAAATAAAAGAACCCACGATTCAGTGAGCCAAAAATTTAGGCCGAGCTATAAATCTAGAACAATGCAAACCACTAACACACTGCTCCCAATACCACATTAATGCGAAACCATGGAGTTCCATATACGAGGGTTGAATGAAAATTAATGCCTCCACCTTCGCAACTCAACAGATGGCGGCAGGTACTGGCTTGTTCAGTAGACTCTCCTCTACGGTTCCATTTTGGTGGGAAGTCTTAGCATTGAACAGTTGTGTTGTTAAAGTGCGAAGCATGGAACCCTGCGCAAACAGTTGGTCAATGCGACTTAAGCAATGTGCAGTCATTGAATTCTTGACAGCAGAAGGAGTCACCCCAAAGGAGATTCCTCAGAGAATGCAAACTGTTTATGGTGACTGTGTTGATGTGAGTACTGTGCGTCGTTGTGTGAGTAAGTTTAAAGATATCGAGATCTGACTTGCGTGACAAAGAGTTGGACGTCCTGTGACCACACACTTCACATGCCACCACAGCAGAACTTCAGAGACTGGATCTCACCACTGTACAACATCCCCCACACAGTCTGATTTCCATCTGTTCCCGATAATGAAAGATGTGCGGGGACATCATGATGCTTCTGATGAAGACGTTGAGAGAACTGTGTGACGCTGGTTGCGGAAACAGAGTGCCGACGTCTTCCGTGACGGCATCAAAAAACTTGTTGGCAGAAATGTATCCAATTGTCTGGTGATTACGTGGAATAGTGAATAGTGGTAGTTAAAGAGCACATTCTAAGGATTATTTCTGCATTTGTTTTATTAAAATATTCCCATCGAAACCCAAGTAACGAAGGTGGAGGCATTACTTTTCATTCAACCCTCATAGTTATAGCTTTGTCCTTCAGTTTGTTTATCCTTGTCTTTGTCACCCTGTACCGTCTGCCAGATGGTAATAATTTTTTTTAAAAAAGAATACTCCGGGGGAGATGGATCCCCAAGAATGCTTTGAGCTTTCTTAAGGCTGCGGGGCTTATAATGTTCTTCCAAAGAGGGAGAAAGAGGGCAAACCATGATTCTCTGCAGAATTGGAGACCCTTTGGGGTGCCTTCCTATTTCCCACTGTGCAGCTACCAAGCCAGGCCGGATCCTCCTTCACAATGACACCCAGGAACTTGCAACTGGCCACCTCCTCCACTTGGTCCCCGTTTATGACCAAGGACTGGACTTCTGGTCTGTTCTTTCTGTCGTCCACTCTGAGCTCCGTGGCCTTGTTGATGTTCAGAACCCAATAACGAGCGCAGAGGAGCCGCTTCACCCCGATAGGCAGGCGCATCCCCTTCGGAGGAAAGAGGAAGCCCCACCAGGTTTGTATCATCTGCAAATCTGGTCATGATATTGCCATGATGGACGGGGGCGAATTCTTTCTCCTGGGATCACTAGACAAACAGACATTGAAACACAAAACATACCAAAACCAGAAGATTGGACTACAAAAGTTTTTGAAATGGCCAAAATGGACAAATTAACTTTAGCTCTACAACAAACAAATACAAACGCGTACACAGAAACTTCGAGAAGAATGGAACCCCTTTAGGGTGTGTATAAAGGCACAAAGGAAGAGGACAACCTCGGCATTTGTTGACGAAAACCGTATGAATAGTACATAGGCACATTTTGTAGTATTGATACTCTCAGTATTCAAGAAGCTTTAGATAACTGGCCTATCGGTACTCTTTAATTAGAATAGAAGTGGATGGTAGCCTTGTATTTTAGAGATTTGATAACTATATATACACAAATGCATAATGTTTGTGTAGTGTTTAAAAAAGAACATGACAATGTAACTGAATTCTCACCCACACAATATTAATTTACTAACAAATGGAATTGAATTTTTAGATTTATATGACAATACGTAGATTTAGAAAAATACACGTAAAGAACTGGAAAAGAAGAAAGGAAGAACATGGGATCGTATGGGAAGACAGGACGACCGGTTTTGATGTTGGACGACGAGAGTGCCTTCTTTTCTGTTACAGAGGACCTTTGGGACTTCCAAAACGTTAGGCGATGTGCATAATAGTACCTGGTGTAACAATGATAGCAAATATAAGGTGTCTTTTCGTCCTCCATCCCTTTCCTGAGCGATAAAGGGACATTTACAGAGTTCTAATCTACTAATCGGAGCTCCACAACCCTCATCCCCTTCTTTGCTCCCTTTTCGTCTCTGTGTGAAAATGTTTTTGAAATTTATATAAATAAAATTGTAACTTTTGTTTGTGGGATTAACAAAACTCAAAAACCACTGGATGAATTGACACCCAATTTGGACACAATACACCTCTCAGGCCAACGAGTGACCATCACTCATAAAAATACTTAAAAACAGGACGGAAGGGACTTAAATAGCCGACAAAGCAAAAAAAATACACTACAGTGCATGCGTTGGTAAACAGAACACAACAGCATATTCACACTCTCTTTGGACTAGCTCCCAGCATCCTCTAGACCAGCCGTTAGGAGAGGAGGAGGATCCAAATACACTGCTTCCAAGATGCAAGCTTTCTTCTCCTTGGATTTCTTTGAGAGCATCCCAATCCCTGCATATTTCCCATTTCCTATTCCTGGACTGCAACTCCCAGCAATCCTGCAGGTAGATAGAAATAGGTAGATAGATCAATCTGGAGGACTGCTGGGAGTTGCAGTCCAAGAATAGGAAGACAAGGAAGAAAGGAGAGAAAGCAAAAGGGAGAGGAAGAGAAAGAAGAAAGGAGAGAATGCAAGAAAAAAGGAAGGAAGGTGTTCCGTCCTCCAGACGTTTCATATGCATTGCCCCATGGTTTTGTTTAAAAAAGCAGCATTTTTCCTTTTGCATTTTTCCTGGGACTGTTCCGGGCACACTGGCACCCTGCCTGTTAATTATTAGCAGGGTTGCAGCCTGGTGCAGAATTTGCCGCCTAAAGCTCTGTAAATGTATCTTTTTAGTTGGTGTCCGCCCCTTTTTCTTCCTGGGGATTGGCCTCCATTTTGGAAAGTGCTGCAGTTCCTTTCAGAGAGGGAAGGAATTCAGATGTGTTTTTGGCCAGCCAGGATTGGCTCCGAAAGGGTCACCGTAAGTACTGGGTGCTAACCTGCATGCTGACCTGCTTGCTGAGTACTGATTGCTATTTGCTTGACCAATAGCTGGGGGACTGCTGGAGCCAGATAGGTTTATGGTACCTTGCAGAGACTGGCTTTGCATGCTGTATAGGAGAGACATCTGGTTACCAGCCCAGCGTTAGGTCACCTTTGGACTGGTCTTAGGTTTAGAGGGGGGAAGGAGTGGTTCCTTCAACCAAACACCTAGGACCAGGGTGGGAAATATCGTGTTTCCTGCCATCCAAAGGGAAGCAGTAGGAATCTTTTGAGCAACAACCCAAGGCATTTCCAGTCTGTTTTTTTGCAACCATAAAGCTGTGCCAAGTCCTGCAAAGACTTTGTTGCTAAATAAACTGTTTGATTTTCGACTTTAATTTGGAGTGTTTTTTGGGTTGCCAGACCACCTAGCCTTTTCAGCAAGCGCTCTGCAGTCCTGGTAGAAAGGACACATCTGCGAGTTTTAATTTTAAACAGACCTGGTGTGACGGCATAGAAGGAGAGATAGAAAGAGAAAGAATGGCCGCAGCTAGTCTTCTATATAAATAAAGATGAAATGTTCGTTTGTGGGATTAACAAAACTCAAAAGTGTTCTGCGTAAGTGACTTAAGAGTTGCTAAAAATTAATTCTGGAATTGCATTCCTTGTCGTGATCAGCAGTTTTACACCAGGAAAAAACTCTTAATACAACTTAATTTGCAAAACAACAATTTCAATGTGAACATTGGACCAAACGGCATAGAGAACTCCCATGAGCAACAGAGAATACTGGGGGGGTCTGGGGGAGGAAAAACAGACCCTGACATTTGGGAGTTGCAGTTGTGTGGATTTATAGTTCACAGGACATCAAAGAGCATTCTGAGCTTCACCAGCAATTGAATTGCACCAAACTTGGCATTATGGGAAACAGAAAATACTAGAGGGGATTGGAGAGGATTGATAACAGCTGATGGGATTTGCAGTACCTGCAATCACTTTAGCCCTGTCCCACTGCTGGGAGAGGCCTCCTTCCTGGCTCCTAGGTGGGTGCAGGCACAGCCGTCAGGAGAAGCGCACCATCGCCTGGTGCAGCCATGGCATCAGAGCCACCAGGCTGCCCCTCAAGGCAGGCAGCACCACAGTAGCGGCCTCCCCCCCCCCCCGCGCTTGCGGTGGCCCTCTTCCCCTGTGCATTTGCACATCCTGTTGTTGAGAGCCAGGCCTTGTCCCCCATTCTTTCTCTTTGCCTTTCCTTTTTTTCTGCCTAAGTGGAGTCAGATTCCACCTGAACACGAGGAAGAACTTTCTGACTGTGAGAGCTGTTCAGCAGTGGAACTCTGCCCCAGAGTGGAGTGGAGGCTCCTTCTATGGAGGCTGTTAAGCAGAGGCTGGGTGGCCATCTGTCGAGGGTGCTTTCATTGGAATTTCCCTGCTTGGCTGAATGGGGTTGGCTGGATGATGGCCCACCAGGTCTCTTTCACCTCGAGGATGCTATGATGCATGTGTATGAATGAACTGAATGGAAGAAGGAATGAATGAGTGGAGATCATAACTGTGGAGGCACCAGTTCCGAAAGGCCACGGCCTGCAATGGCTGAATCATGAACTAGCTGCCTGCTGGACTGGAATTAAAAGTTGCTAATGAGAACTGGAAACAGTAAACTGTGATGAGAACGGTGACCGTGATAAGAGAAATGTTTACAATGTGAAGAAGGAAGTCCACACAATGGGCAGAATATTCCTCTAAGAACGTGCTTTTCCTGCATGGCCGAAGGGGGTTGGGCGAGAAGGCCCGCGTGGTCTCTTCCCACTTGTATTATTCTCAGGTTCTCATATGTGTGACTTTTATCAAATACTTACGATGATTCCCCTCACAGATTGATCCCTGGCCCTCGTCATGCCTCCTCTCCGCCTTCTCTTCCGGAGGCTAAGCATGCCTGGCTCTTTTAGCCGCTTTTCATAGGGCTTGTTCTCCACAAGCGGGCCTTGTGGGCATCTTCGCAAAGGGAGGGAGGGAGGGAGGGAAGAAAAGGAGGGAGGGAGGGCTTGTGGTGGGCTTGGCAACCCTCTTTCCCTTTGCCGGGCTGACCAACCGCCGCCGCCTCGTCCTCAAGCACCCCGACAGATGGCCACCCAGCCTCTGCTTAAAAGCCCCCTCCTCACGGAAAGCCAGACTCTGTGAAAGATAGTTCAAAATCAGGAAAGTCACAGCCCCCCCGGGTCTGCCTTGGGAGGGCCCCTCAGACTCGTGTTTGGACTGGGCGGCCCACGAGGCAGTCTCTTCAGATCCTATGTGGGTTCATGTAGCAACCCAGTTCTCTTTCGTGCCTGGGGGGCAGGGGGCAGCACCGGGGGTCCCACTTGCATTCGAGCCAGCCGTAGCTGAGGAGGAAATGGAGGAAGGGGTGAATGAGTTAGCTGGGCCTTCCTCTCCCACAGAGAGCCTGGCTTGGGATGAGGAATGGCCCGACGGATACGATAACCGGGAAGGTCAGGCTGATCCAGAAAGTGCTGACAGTGATGATTGTTATGAGAAACCAGGGGGGTATGGATCACAAGAAAGAATTTGGGAAAACATGGGCGATGAGGCCATGGAAGCTGAAAGGGAGTTTGACTCTCATGAAGATAGTGAGCCAGGTGCTGGGAGGCAAGGTCGGAGCTTTGATAGGAGACGGAGCATCGAGTCCAGCAGGAGGGATTGGCACCGCAGCCTAGAGCGCCAGAGAAGCGCTAGATCCTGTAGCACAGACTATCGCAGGAGCCTAGAGCGTCGGGGACCTCGCCCCGGGGTTTAAGTATAGGACCCGTGGGAAAGGATGCTCAGTAGCTGGGCCACTTCTAATCTAGCGAAGTGAAGCGAGCGAAGGACCACGGAGCCAAGCTGCCGGCTCGTGCCTTGCCAAGAAGTTTCTTGGGCCCAGTTTGAACTTTGCATTGTTCCTTGATCCGCATTGATTGCGGAGCCTTTGCCACGCTTTTTGCCAAGACCTTTGCCTTTGGAACTTACTACGGACTCTTTACTTTTGGATTGAACTTTTCTATATTTTGATGGACAATTTGCCTTTTCAACTGTCCTTTATTATTCAATAAATAGTTAGCTGATTACCGTCTCTGTGTGTGTGATTAAGGGGCCGGCCGAGTCTCTGCATCGTGACAGTTCATTCGGTCCCTGTTTTTCTCTTCTCCAATGACGGGGACCCAAAGCATCTCAGGGTCTCCAAAACCACCTCAAAACCTATGAATATTTACTTATTTATTTACTTGTTTACAGCTTTTTTGACCCCGCCCTTCTCACCCCCGCGATGCCAGAATCTCAATAGACACCAAGATAATAAAACCATAAAGACATAAACACTTGGAAAGAGTGACAATTAATTATAGAATCACCTGATATAAATATCAAGACAAGACTCAATGATCAGAACAACAATGGAGACCAAATCCCCGCAGGATTGCGAAGTGAGAAGAGAAGCCGGGAAGGAAGGCGGAGGAGGTCTCCTCGGGCAGGCCTGGGCCGACTTGGGCCTCCCCCCTCCGGATGTTTGGACTCCAACTCCCAGAATTCCCAGCACCTGCCAGGCAGTGAGAAGCCCACTCCAGGCCACCCACCCCCACGAGTGCCCTGGAACCCTGTGCGACCTCCAAGGGCCTTGGCTTCTCCTGGCTATGCCTTCCTCCCTCCGGCAGTGCTGCAAGGCCTTCCCTGAGAGGCCCCCTCCCGGCTCCGTTTTGCCCAGCAGGCCAAGGCAGAGGCCCTCTTGGCGAGGAGGCGGTGCTGCCCTCTTGGAAACGAGGCCAGTAGGTCACTCCACGGGCTCGTGTTTCCATTCCAAGCCCCTGACACGAGGAGAGAAGGCCCCAAACACCTTCCGAGGGCGGCTTCGCGGGCGTCTCCTCGGTGTCCTTTCCCGGGCTCCAGGTGCCCGGGCTGGGCCCCTTGCTGCGCCTCAGCCCCCCCCCCCCCCGGGTGCCAGGAACAGGAAGGGCTGCAGGATCCCGCGTGGACTCAGAGGCAGGGAGACCTTGGGGGCCTCCATCACTAGAGTAGCCCCCTCCTCACGCAAATGGGTAAGGAGCAATGGGATTATTACACCCCCCCAGGGAACGGAGGCGGACACCACCGCTCACAGAAGCATCACAGGCCCCCTGCAGGTGAACTAGACATCCCAGTGCCTACAACTCCCAAAGGTCAAGGGCCATTTCCCCCAAACTCTATCTGTGTTCACATTTGGGCATCTGGAGTATTCCTGCCAAGTTTGGCCCAGATCCATCACTCTTTGAGTCCATAGTGCTCTCTGGATGTGTGTGAACTACAACTCCCAAACTCAAGGTCAGTGCCCACCCAACCCTTCCAGTATTTTCTGTGGGTCATGGGAGTCCCGTGTGCCACGTTTGCTTCAATTCCATTGTTGGTGGAGTACAGAATGCTTTTGATTGTAGGTAAACTATACATCCCAGAACCTACAACTCCCAAAGGTCAAGGGCCATTTCCCCCAAACTCCATCTCTGTTCACATTTGGGCATATGGAGTATTCGAGCCAAGCTTGGTCCTGATCCATCAATCTGTGAGTCCAGTGTGGTCTCTGGGTGTTGGTGAACTACAACTCCCAAACTCAAGGCCAGTGCCCACCCAGCCCTTCCAGTGTCTTCTGCGGGTCATGGGAGTCCCGTGTGCCACGTTTGCTTCAATCCCTTCCTTGCTGGGAGGCCGCCTGTCGGGGGAGCTCTGGAGGCAGTTTTCCTTCCTCAGCGCTCAGGACACACGCTTCCCGCTCTCGGATTGGAGGACGGCCTGCCTGTCTTCCACGGCGAGCCAATGAGAAAAAGGGGAGTGACGTAAGCGGTAGCCGCCTCCTTCTTAAGCGCAGCCGGACTACAGGAGGCGGGACGGAGAGATAACGCGACCGAATCAGCGCTCAGGATACGCGCTTCCCGCTCCCGGATTGGAGCCCGGCTTGCCTGTCCTCAACGGTGAGCCAATGGGAAAGAGGAAGCGGGGGCTGACGTGGGGGGGATGACGCGGCGCCCGTGAGGGCTGCTGGGAGAGGTAGTCCACTTGGGTCGGGCGAGGCCTGGGCGCGTGCGTGTGTGGCTTGGCTCCAGGAAGGCAGCAGTGGGACGCCTGAGGGAAGGAAGGCAGGCAGGCAGGCCTGGTAAGCGAACCTCCCCTCCCCCCCTCCCTCTCAGTAGAGAGAGGCCTCTCCTCCGCGGCCCCTTCCCCCAGCCAGGCCTACTCCTCGGCTCCAGGCTCCCCTCCCGCAAGGCCGCGGCCGCCTCCCTCCCTGAGGGCTGGGCTGCCGGAGAGGCCCGACTCCTCCTGGCCGAGGGCGCAGCCAGGCCTTCTTTCCTCGCCTCAGGCCCCTCCGGAGTAGCAGCAGCAGCAGAGGCCCGCCTGCCTGGAGGAGGCGCTACTCGAGGCCCAGGTGAGTGGGCCCGGAGTCCAGGCAGGGGGGGGGAGGGCTGGGCAGTCCCACGTGACTCCCTCCCCCCCCTCCTGGGGAACTCAAGGGTGTGCCCCCCCCTTTTGGAATCCACAACTGAAGGTTGTGCAGGTGTGTGTGTGTGTGTGGGGGGAGGGGGTGTGGTTGGGTTTAGATGGCTTTGTGTGTTTGTTTTTGTTCTTGCGTCAATGTCTAGGATTCTTCCCCTTCCCAAAACAGGATTTCCATTTTCCCCTTCCTAATAATAATAATAATAATAATAATAATAATAATAATAATGTGGAATATTGATCACACACCCCTGCCATGTTGGGGGTCTTCTTTCCCAACTCTTTCGTTTTATAAAAAGCAAAAAGGACAAGTTTCGCCTTCCACTTGCTCCGGACAATTGCCAAGCCTCCCAATAATAATAATAACAATAATCTTTTCTACCTTCCCAGGGAGACTCGGGGCGGATGACACCGACAAAGGCCAACATCCAGTGCCAGGCAGAGACCAAAGCGTGACACCCACCCCCTCCTGGAAAACAGCTGCAGTGTGTGCCCCCCGCCTTTTGGAACCCACCACTCAAGGTTGTGCAGGTGTGAGTGTCTTGGGGGGTATGGGGGGTTTGGTTTAGTTGGCTTTCTTGTTGTTCTTGCGTCCATTTATTGGATTTTTCCTGTCCCAAAAATAGATTTTCCATTTTTCCCTTCATAATAATTAATATGAAATATTGACTACACACTCCCTCCCCCCCCCCCCCCCGAGTGGGAGTTCGTGGAGGGACCCTTCCCCAACTCTTATTGTTTTGTGAAAAGCAAAAAGGACAAGTTTCGTCTTCCACTTGCTCCGGACAATAGCCAAGCCTCCCAATAATAATAATAATAACAATAATAATCTTTTCTACCTTCCCGGGGAGACTCAGGGCGGATGACAGCCACAAAGGCAAACACTCAGTGCCAGGCATAGACCAAAAGGAGACAGCCACAAAACATAATAGAGAATAATAACAGCACCGAACTAGTCAAATAACATTATATAACAAGGTAAACACATTGAAGAACTTTCGTCTTCCACTTGCTCCGGACAATTGCCAAGCCTCCCAATAATAATAATAGTGATAACAATAACAATAATAATCTTTTCTACCTTCCCCGGGAGACTCGGGGCGGATGACAGCCACAAAGGCAAACACTCAGTGCCAGGCAGAGACCAAAAGGAGACAGCCACAAAACATAATAGAGAATAATAACGGCACCGAACTAGTCAAATAACATTATATAACAAGGTAAACACATAGAAGAATTTTCGTCTTCCACTTGCTCCAGACAGTTGCCAAGCCTCCCAATAATAATAATAATAATAATCTTTTCTACCTTCCCCGGGAGACTCGGGGCGGATGACACCAACAAAGGCCAACATCCAGTGCCAGGCAGAGACCAAAGCGTGACACCCACCCCCCTCCTGGAAAACAGCTGCAGTGTGTGCCCCCTTTGGAACCCATCACTCAAGGTTGTGCAGGTGTGAGTGTCTTGGGGGTGTGTGTATGGGGGTTTGGTTTAGTTGGCTTTCTTTGTTTTTGTTCTTGTGTCAATTTATTGGATTTTTCCTGTTCTAAAAATAGATTTTCCATTTTTCCCTTCATAATAATTAATATGAAATATTGACTACACACTCCCTCCCCCCCGAGTGGGAGTTCGTGGAGGGACCCTTCCCCAACACTTACTGTTTTGTGAAAAGCCAAAGGACAAGTTTCGTCTTCCACGTGCTCCGGACAATTGCCAAGCCTCCCAATAATAATAATAACAATAACTAATAATCTTTTCTACCTTCCCAGGGAGACTCGGGGCGGATGACAGACACAAAGGCAAACACTCAGTGCCAGGCAGAGACCAAAACGAGACAGCCACAAAACATAATAAAGAATAATAACGGCACCGAACTAGTCAAATAACATTATATAACAAGGTAAACACATAGAACTTTCGTCTTCCACTTGCTCCGGACAATTGCCAAGCCTCTCAATAATAATAATAACAACAATAATAATAATCTTTTCTACCTTCCCCGGGAGACTCGGGGCGGATGACACCAACAAAGGCCAACATCCAGTGCCAGGCAGAGACCAAAGCGTGACACCCACCCCTCCTGGAAAACAGCTGCAGTGTGTGCCCCCCCCCTTTTGGAACCCATCACTCAAGGTTGTGCAGGTGTGAGTGCCTTGGGGTGTGTGTGTATGGGGGGTTTGGTTTAGTTGGCTTTCTTTCTTGTTGTTCTTGCGTCCATTTATTGGATTTTTCCTGTCCCAAAAATAGATTTTCCATTTTCCCTTCATAATAATTAATATGAAATATTGACTACACACTCCCTCCCCCCCCCCCCCGAGTGGGAGTTCGTGGAGGGACCCTTCCCCAACTCTTATTGTTTTGTGAAAAGAAAAAGGACAAGTACGTCTTCCACTTGCTCCGGACAATAGCCAAGCCTCCCAATAATAATAATAATAATCTTTTCTACCTTCCCAGGGAGACTCGGGCGGATGACAGCCACAAAGACAAACACTCAATGCCAGGCATAGACCAAAATGAGACATCCACAAAACATAATAAAGAATAATAACAGCACCGAACTAGTCAAATAACATTATATAACAAGGTAAACACATAGAAGAACTTTCGTCTTCCACTTGCTCCGGACAATTGCCAAGCCTCTCAATAATAATAATAACAACAATAATAATAATCTTTTCTACCTTCCCCGGGAGACTCGGGGCGGATGACACCAACAAAGGCCAACATCCAGTGCCAGGCAGAGACCAAAGCGTGACACCCACCCCCTCCTGGAAAACAGCTGCAGTGTGTGCCCCCCCCCTTTGGAACCCATCACTCAAGGTTGTGCAGGTGTGAGTGTCTTGGGGTGTGTGTGTATGGGGGGTTTGGTTTAGTTGGCTTTCTTTGTTTTTGTTCTTGTGTCAATTTATTGGATTTTTCCTGTTCTAAAAATAGATTTTCCATTTTTCCCTTCATAATAATTAATATGAAATATTGACTACACACTCCCTCCCCCCCCCCCCCGGAGTGGGAGTTCGTGGAGGGGCCCTTCCCCAACTCTTACTGTTTTGTGAAAAGCCAAAAGGACAAGTTTCGTCTTCCACTTGCTCCGGACAATTGCCAAGCCTCCCAATAATAATAATAACAATAACTAATAATCTTTTCTACCTTCCCAGGGAGACTCGGGGCGGATGACAGACACAAAGGCAAACACTCAGTGCCAGGCAGAGACCAAAACGAGACAGCCACAAAACATAATAGAGAATAATAACGGCACCGAACTAGTCAAATAACATTATATAACAAGGTAAACACATAGAAGAATGTCAGGGCTAGAATCTCTATGCCTGGGGCCAGAGACAGATCCCAGCCTGCCATGAGCCTACTACTTTCACCTGAGTTGCTGAGTCAGAGAGAGATGACTCAACCATGAACTTTGCTCTATTTCTTTGCAGTTGAATATACTGGGACTATGACCTTTGGTCTAGATAAGACTCTGGGGTATGATGTAATACCCAGGGAACTCTGGGTAATGCAAAGACTCACTGGGATTGCTGAGTCAGGATGCAACCCTCTCCAGGCATTGCATGGGGGAGGGATTAGTATATAAGGATTGTGGTAATGGGAAGCGGGTGCTTCAGCTTTATAGGTTTTGTGTCTTCAATAAACTACCACTGGAAGAAGCAGCAGTTCTGTAGCGTCTTTACTGGAAAGCATTGAAGTTCCTGACAGAAGAACTTTCGTCTTCCACTTGCTCCGGACATTAGCCAAGCCTCCCAATAATAATAATAATAATCTTTTCTACCTTCCCCGGGAGACTCAGGGCGGATGACAGACACAAAGGCAAACACTCAGTGCCAGTGTTCCGTCCTCTAGACGTTTAATATGCATAGCCCCATAGTTTGGTTTTAAAAAGGCAGCATTTTTTCCTTTTGCATTTTTTCCTGGGACTGTTCCAGACACACTGGCACCTTGCCTGTTAATTATTAGCAAGGTTGCAGCCTGGTGCAGAATTTGCCACCTAAAGCTCTGCTAATGTATCTTTTTAGTTGGTGTCCGCCCCTTTTTCTTCCTGGGGATTGGCCTCCATTTTAGAAAGTGTTTTTAGTTCCTTTCAGAGAGGGAAGGAAGCCAGATGTGTTTTTGGCCAGCCAGGATTGGCTCCGAAAGGGTCACTGTAAGTACTGGGTGCTGACCTGGGTGCTGACCTGCTGATTGCTATTTGCTTGACCATTAGCTGGGGGACTGCTGGAGCCAGATGAGTTTATGGTACCTTGCAGAGACTGGCTTTGCATGCTGTATAGGATAGACATCTGGTTACCAGCCCAGCTTTAGGTCACCTTTGGACTGAGCTTAGGTTTAGAGGGGGGGAAGGAGTGGTTCCTTCAACCAAACACCTAGGACCAGGGTGGGAAATATCGGGTTTCCTGCCATCCAAAAAGAAGCAGTAGGAATCTTTTGAGCAACAACCCAAGGCATTTCCACTCTGGTTTTTTTTTTTGCAACCATTAAGAAGCTGTGCCAAGTCCTGCAAAGACTTTGTTATTGAATAAACTGTTTGATTTTCAACTTTATTTTGGAGTGTTTTTTGGGTTGTCAGACCACCTAGCTTTTTCAGCAAGCGCTCTGCAGTCCACCAGGTAGAAAGGACAAAACATCTGCCAGTTTTAATTTCAAACAGACCTGGTGCGACGGCATAGCCAGGCAGAGACCAAAACGAGACAGCCACAAAACATAATAGAGAATAATAACGGCACCGAACTAGTCAAATAACATTATATAACAAGGTAAACACATAGAAGAACTTTCGTCTTCCACTTGCTCCGGACAATTGCCAAGCCTCCCAATAATAATAATAACAATAACAATAATAATCTTTTCTACCTTCCCCGGGAGACGGGGCGGATGACACCGACAAAGGCCAACATCCAGTGCCAGGCAGAGACCAAAGCGTGACACCCACCCCCTCCTGGAAAACAGCTGCAGTGTGTGCCCCCCCCTTTTGGAACCCACAACTCAAGGTTGTGCAGGTGTGAGTGTCTTGGGGTGTGTGTGTATGGGGGGTTTGGTTTAGTTGGCTTTCTTTGTTTTTGTTCTTGTGTCAATTTATTGGATTTTTCCTGTTCTAAAAATAGATTTTCCATTTTTCCCTTCTTAATAATTAATATGAAATATTGACTACACACTCCCCCCCCCCCGAGTGGGAGTTCGTGGAGGGGCCCTTCCCCAACTCTTATTGTTTTGTGAAAAGCAAAAAGGACAAGTTTCGTCTTCCACTTGCTCCGGACAATTGCCAAGCCTCCCAATAATAATAATAATAATAATAATCTTTTCTACCTTCCCCGGGAGACTCAGGGCGGATGACAGCCACAAAGGCAAACACTCAATGCCAGGCACAGACCAAAACGAGACAGCCACAAAACATAATAGAGAATAATAACGGCACCGAACTAGTCAAATAACATTATATAACAAGGTAAACACATAGAAGAACTTTCGTCTTCCACTTGCTCCGGACAATTGCCAAGCCTCCCAATAATAATAATTACAATAACAATAATAATCTTTTCTACCTTCCCCGAGAGACTCAGGGCGGATGACAGACCCAAAGGCAAACACTCAATGCCAGGCAGAGACCAAAACGAGACAGCCACAAAACATAATAGAGAATAATAACAGCACCGAACTAGTCAAATAACATTATATAACAAGGTAAACACATAGAAGAACTTTCGTCTTCCACTTGCTCCGGACAATTGCCAAGCCTCCCAATAATAATAATAATAATAACAACAATAACAATAATAATCTTTTCTACCTTCCCCGGGAGACTCGGGGCGGATGACACCGACAAAGGCCAACATCCAGTGCCAGGCAGAGACCAAAGCGCGACACCCACCCCCTCCTGGAAAACAGCTGCAGTGTGTGCCCCCCCCTTTTGGAACCCACAACACAAGGTTGTGCAGGTGTGAGTGTCTTGGGGTGTGTATGTATGGGAGGTTTGGTTTAGTTGGCTTTCTTTCTTGTTGTTCTTGCGTCCATTTATTGGATTTTTCCTGTCCCAAAAATAGATTTTCCATTTTTCCCTTCATAATAATAATAATAATGTGAAATATTGATAACACCCCCCTGCCGTGGAGCAACGCCCCTCCCCCCCCCGAATGGGAGTTCGTGGAGGGACCCTTCCCCAACTCTTATTGTTTTGTGAAAAGCAAAAGGGACAAGTTTCGTCTTCCACTTGCTCCGGACAATTGCCAAGCCTCCCAATAATAATAATCATCTTTTCTACCTTCCCCGGGAGACTCAGGGCGGATGACACCTCCAAAGGCCAACATCCAGTGCCAGGCAGAGACCAAAACACGACACCCATAAGACACAACACGGAATCATAACAGCACCGGACTAATCAAATAACATTAAACAACAAGGTGAAAACATAGAAGAGCTGATCACTAAACAGAGACATTTTTTAATCATGATCAACAGTGAAACATCGAACAGAGTCAGCACCATTACACATTGGGTCCGCCTGGGCTGAGGGTTGTTCTTAACTGTCCCATAATGGCCACAATGTACAGGCAGGACGGCCTGCTTTCCAATGGCATGATTCCTAAATTGCTGAAGTGCCCTCGTCCTCCCCGCCCCCCCCCCAAAGGGCAAAGGCGCATTTGTAGTACCTTTTTGTGAGAGAGGAGGATGCCGGGGGGGGGGGCATTTTTATTCCTTTCAGAAGGGAGTTCCGGGGGGTTCTCAACCTGAGGACAGTGGTTCTCAACCTTTCTAACGCCGTGACCCCTAAATATAGTTCCTCATGTTGTCGTGACCCCCAACCATATTTTCGTTACTACTTCATAACTGCTACTGTTATGCATTGTAAAGTAAATATCTGATATGCAGGATGTATAATGTGAAATGTTGAGTACACCCCCCTGCCGTGGAGCAGCCGCCGGACCCCCCTCCACCCCCCCCCCCGAGTGGGTGTTCGTGGAGCGACCCTTCCCCAACTCTTGCAAAAAGCAAAAAAGGACAGGTTTCGCCTTCCACTTGCTCTGGACAATAGCCAGGCCTCCTTTTAAATAATAATAATAACAACAACAATAATATTAATAATAATAATCTTTTCTTCCTTCCCCGGGAGACTCAGGGCGGACGACACCTCCAAAGGGAAACATCCAGTGCCAGGCAGAGACCAAAACACGACACCCATAAGACACAACACGGAATCATAACAGCACTGTACTCATCAAATAACATTAAACAACAAGGTGAAAACATTAGAAGAACTAATCACTAAACAGAGACATTTTATAATCATGATCAACAGTGAAACATCCCACAGAGTCAGCACCATTACAAACTGGACACGCCTTAATAATAATAATAATAATAATAATAATAATGTGAAATATGGATTCCACACCCCTGCCATGGAGCAAGTGCCCCCCCCCCCGGAGGAGTGACCCTTCTTTCCCAACTCTTTCGTTTTATAAAAAGCCAAAAGGACAAGTATCCCCTTCACTTCCTCTGGACAATAGCCAAGCCTCCTTGGCCCTTTGTGATTCTTTGAACCCGTGTTTTTAATTAGATGTATTTTTTAAATGATGTAAGTCACCCGGAGCACCATCGGTGGAGGGCGACTCATAAGAAATAAAGTTATTATTATTATTATTTATTATTATTAATGATAATAATAATAATAATTTTTTTTTTCTTAGGCCGCCCTCCCTTCTTCCCAGGGAGACTCAGGGCGGATGACAGCCACAAAGGTAAACACACAATGCCAGGCAGAGACCAAAACGAGACAGCCACAAAACATAATAGAGAATAATAACAGCACCGAACTAGTCAAATAACATATAACAAGGTAAACACACAGAAGAACTTTCGTCTTCCACTTGCTCCGGACAATTGCCAAGCCTCCCAATAATAATAATAACAATAACAATAATAATCTTTTCTACCTTCCCCGGGAGACTCAGGGCGGATGACACCTCCAAAGGCCAACATCCAGTGCCAGGCAGAGACCAAAACACGACACCCATAAGACACAACACGGAATCATAACAGCACCGGACTAATCAAATAACATTAAACAACAAGGTGAAACATAGAAGAACTCATCACTAAACAGAGACATTTTCTAATCATGCTCAACAGTGAAACATCCCACAGAGTCAGCACCATTACACATTGGGTCCACCTGGGCTGAGGGTTGTTCTTTACTGCCCCATAATGGCCACAAAGTACAGGCAGGACGGCCTGCTTTCCAATGGCATGATTCCTAAATTGCTGAAGTGCCCTCGTCCTCCCCTCCTCCCCCAAAGGGCAAAGGCGCATTTGTAGTAACTTTTTGTGAGAGAGGAGGATGCGGGGGGCATTTTTATTCCTTTCAGAAGGGAGTTTCAGGGGGTTCTCAACCTGAGGACAGTGGTTCTCAACCTTTCTAACGCCGCGACCCCTAAATATAGTTCCTCATGTTGTCGTGACCCCCAACCATATTTTCGTTACTACTTCATAACTGCTACTGTTATGCATTTTAAAGTAAATATCTGATATGCAGGATGTATAATGTGAAATGTTGAGTACACCCCCCTGCCGTGGAGCAGCCCCGAGTGGGTGTTCGTGGAGCAACCCTTCCCCAACTCTTGCAAAAAGCAAAAAAGGACAAGTTTCGCCTTCCACTTGCTCCGGAGAATTCCCAAGCCTCCCAATAATAATAATAATAATAATCTTTTCTACCTTCCCCGGGAGACTCGGGGCAGATGACACCGACAAAGGCCAACATCCAGTGCCAGGCAGAGACCGAAGCGTGACACCCACCCCCTCCTGGAAAACAGCTGCAGTGTGTGCCCCCCCCTTTGCAACCCACCACTCAAGGTTGTGCAGGTGTGAGTGTCTTGGGGGGGGGTGTGTATGGGGGGTTTGGTTTAGTTGGCTTTCTTTCTTGTTGTTTTTCCATTTATTGATTTTTCCTGTCCCAAAAATAGATTTTCCATTTTTCCCTTCATAATAATAATAATAATGTGAAATATTGATAACACCCCCCTGCCGTGGAGCAACGCCCCTCCCCCCCCGAGTGGGAGTTCGTGGAGGGACCCTTCCCCAACTCTTATTGTTTTGTGAAAAGCAAAAAGGACAAGTTTCGTCTTCCACTTGCTCCGGACAATTGCCAAGCCTCCCAATAATAATAACAATAATCTTTTCTACCTTCCCCGGGAGACTCGGGGCGGATGACACCTACAATGGCAAACATCCAGTGCCAGGCAGAGAACAAAACACGACACCCATAAGACATAACACGGAATCATAACAGCACCGGACTAATCAAATAACATTAAACAACAAGGTGAAAACATTTGAAGAACTAATCACTAAACAGAGACATTTCCTAATCATGCTCAACAGTGAAACATCCCACAGAGTCAGCACCATTACAAACTGGACACGCCTTAATAATAATAATAATAATGTGAAGTATGGATGCCACCCCCCTGCCATGAAGCAAGTGCCCCCGGGGGGTGTTCGCGGAGTGACCCTTCTTTCCCAACTCTTTCGTTTTATAAAAAGCCAAAAGGACAAGTATCCCCTTCACTTCCTCTGGACAATAGCCAAGCCTCCTTTTAATGATAATAATAATAAGAAGAACATAAGAACATAAGAAGAGCCATGCTGAATCGGGCCTCAGCCCATCTAGTCCAGCATTCTGTGTCACACAGTGGCCCACTAGTTGTACACGGGGATCTCTAGCAGAAAGGAGGGCAAAACCCTCACCTGCTCCCGACCCCCCACAACCAGTACCCGGGGAAAATCCTGCCTGCCTCCATCAACACAGGGGTGGCACTTGGATGTCCTTTTCAGTAGCTACTGATTCCCTTGGTATCCATGAATCTGTCTAATCCTGCCTTGAAGCTGTCCAGGCTGACAGCTGTCACAACCTCCTCTGGAAGTGAGCTCCATAACCCAATGACCCTCTGGGTGAAGAAATATTTCCCTCTATTAGTCCTAACTTTCCTACCTTGGAGCTTCAGGGAGTGCCCCCTAGTCCTAGTGTTGGGTGACAGAGAAAATATTTTTTCTTTATTCACCTTTTCTATCCCATGCATGATTTTATACACTTCAATCTTCTTAGGCCGCCCTCCCTTCTTCCCAGGGAGACTCAGGGCGGATGACAGCCACAAAGGCAAACACTCAATGCCAGGCACAGACCAAAACGTGACAGCCATAAAACATAATAGAGAATCATAACGGCACCGAACTAGTCAAATAACATTATATAACAAGGTAAACACATAGAAGAACTTTCGTCTTCCACTTGCTCCGGACAATTGCCAAGCCTCCCAATAATAATAATAATAACAATAACAATAATAATCTTTTCTACCTTCCCCGGGAGACTCAGGGCGGACGACACCTACAAAGGCAAACATCCAGTGCCAGGCAGAGACCAAAACACGACACCCATAAGACATAACACGGAATCATAACAGCACCGGACTAATAAAATAACATTAAACAACAAGGTGAAACATAGAAGAACTCATCACTAAACAGAGACATTTTCTAATCATGCTCAACAGTGAAACATCTCACAGAGTCAGCACCATTACACATTGGACACGCCCGGGCTGTGAGTGGTTCTTTCCTGTCCCATAATGGTTGCGAAGCACAGACAGGACGTCCTGCTTTTCAATGGCATATTTCCTAAAGTGCCCTCGTCCTCCTCCCCAAAGGCCAAAGGGCAGGGGGGCGTTTTCAGTAGCTTTTCGTAAAAGAGGAGGGTGCGCGGGGGGATTTTTATTCCTTTCAGAGGGAGTTTCTGGGAGTTCTCAACCTTCCTTCCACTTCTATTATTATTAAGGCTGGATGGCCATCTGTCAGGGGTGTTTGGTCTGTGCTTTCCATGTATGAAGCAAGAATGAAGAAAGTTGGACTAAATGGCCTTTAGAGCTCCCTTCCATTATTATTATTATTATTATTATTATGGATGGCCATCTGTCAGGGGTGTTTGGTCTGTTTTCCCTGCAGAATGAAGGGGGTTCGACTAGATGGCCTTTAGAGTTCCCTTCCACTTCAGTAGTAGGGAAGTGTAGGTCATGTCAAACTCAAAAGTGACAGCTGCAGCATCACACTGTTGGCTCATGTTCAACTCCTGGTTGACTAAGATTCCTTTCTTAAAAGCGTAGAGGTGGAAGGTTGAACTAGATGCTCTAAAGACCATCTAGTTCAACCCTCTTCATTCTGCCTTCATGCAGGGAAAGCACAGTCAAAGCACAACTAGCAGATGGCCATCATCATCATCATAGAAGTGGAAGGGAGCTCTCAAGGCCATTTAGTCAAACCTTCTTCATTCTTGCTTCATACATGGAAAGCACAGACAAAACACCCCTGACAGATGGCCATCCAGCCTTAATAATAATAATAATAATAGAAGTGAGTAGTAGGGAAGTGTAGGTCATGTCAAACTCAAAAGTGACAGGTGGCCACGCCCACTGTAGGCGGGGCTAAGGCGGGACTTCCGGTCGAAGGCGGGACTTCCGGTATAAGCTCCTCCCACCAGACGGGGCTAAACCACGCCCACAAGATGACACCACATCCGGTCTAAGCCCAACCCCCAAATTAAGCCCCACCCACCCCAAAACCCCACCCCCAAGATGGCGATGATTCCGGCCCCCTAGAGGACGACAGCGGAACCTCTGGGAACATGCCCAGACCTGTGCTTTTGGCTATATTGTCAATGGGGATTGTAATAACAATGAGGTGACATGAAATATTTTGTTATAATGATTTAAAACCAAAATGTTTAACATCTTAATGATGTGTGGATTAAATATTAAAGAAAAAATGTATTTTAATATATAGAATGCAGTTATGAGATGGGAAGAAAAAAACAAACAAATGCGCACTCATTAATCAGCCTTGCAGCATTAAATAGACTTGCAGCTTCAAAGCCTGGGTGATTGCTGCCCAGGGAATCCTTTTGTTGGAAGCAAATGCTCCTAGACTTTCAATTCCTTGGGACAGGTCACATTGCGTATATAGATCATAAGGCTAAATTACTAATTAAATTATATTACTAATTATATTATACGCAGGGCATAGGAAAAGAGATTGATTTATAAAACACAGGGTCCTTTTTTAAAAAAACAAATGCTCCTTTTAGTAAAATATTTTGATCTAATGATAATGAAATTTATGGTTTCACCACACATAGCCATCTTTCTTTTTTCTTTTGGTAAAAGAAAAACCAATTGCATGAAAATCTAACCCTTTCAATTAGGTGATGAAATAAACCTAATGGATATGCTTTTGCAAGCTTCCCATAAGGGGGACACAGCAAATAGAAATTATGTATGTTTGGATGCTAAAGGTACTGAAACACCATGAAATAATCTAAATTCAAATTACGCAGTAGGCTATATGCACTGACCATGAATCTGGAAAAGTAAAATTTTAGACTAACAAATGGTCATGGAAATGAATGTTGAAGGCATTAGTTTAAATATCCCTGTTGCTGTATGAGGAAATAGCAGATAAGAAAGAGGGTTTTGTGTGTGTGAAGGATTGGCATTCTTCACAAAAAAAATGGAAAAGGGTTTCAAAGGAGTGGTTTAAACACCCATATTTTTGCACTGTTGATATTTGTATTCACTATGGATGCATCTACGGTGTAGAATTATTGAAGATGGACAACACTTTAATGACTTGACTATTTTTTAATTAAATTTTTTTTTAACGGAAATATATACGGTTACAACCATAAACAACACCTTACAGGCCAAAAGGCTACACATACATAATGCAATACAACAAACCGCAAGAAAAAAATTAAAAAGAGACAAAACAAACAGACATATACAAAAGGTCAGAGTAAAAGAGATGTTGACTTCACATCTCGAAAGTTACAGATTTTTCCCCCAATAAGGTGGAAAAGGAGAGATATTTAAATGTATAATCCTTTTAAAGTTAACTTTTTTTCCCTCTCTCATAAAATTGGCATTTATTTTTATACTTTGTTTGAAAATTGTCCTTAAGGACAGAACCTCTCAATAGTGTACAACAAAAATATTTAATAATACAACAATGATGGAAATAATGATAGGGATGATAAAAATACTAGAACAAATCATTGTGACATTAAATGTAACAGACCTTTACAGCTCATACATAAAATGGGGCATGAAGATATTCTAGCTCCATTGTAGGATAGAGTAAACATGGTAGTCTCTAAAGACTTCTTGAAGTCTTGTAATGCTGACAACTCATTGAAGAGTGTTTCCCAGCTAGGTGGGTGAGACTATGAAAAATGTATTGCGCCCATGAACTAACTACCTGAGAAATTACTTTGACTGGATACAGTAGTAAGATTTCTTCATGTTAATCTCAGAATATTGGTAGGCCTGTAAGGATGAAAGCTAGATTGTTTAGTGTAGGATAGGCAAAATATGTCCTCTGGATGACATATGGACAGCGGTGTTTTTATTGCTTTACAAAAACACTGGAATTGGCAGCTCAACTTCTAAACATATTTCAGAACAGAGAATTTAAGAAACTACGAAACAATACATTCCTGATAACTAGTTAGAGGAACGAGGGAGAACAGACTTCAAACCACCATCCATCTCTCAGAAATTCTCATCAAACATGCTCAGTGTAATTACATCCTATATACTACTCCCATTGCATTAACCACCACACCCTAATTACAGGGGCACAAGTCTTTTACAGGTAGTTCGGCCAGAGGTATTAACTTTGCTATCACTTAGAAAATGTCATTTCCAAATCCTGACAACATTGAGTGAATCTCTGAATGAACACATGCTCTCCTTGAAATATTCTGGTCTTAACAATTGCCACCATATGGAATTAAGCTTGCAAAGAATTATCATTATGTAATAAAACATGGCAATGTTTTTAATTCGAGAGAAAGCAAATTACATTTATTAAAAGCAAGAAAACTAGTTTTTACCTGATATGCAATCTCTGTGAGTACATTTTCTCACAGAGATTGCATATCAGGTAAAAACTGTTTGTAATGTTCATGCCATCTAGCTATTTACAATGATGAGCATTCCCTTTGGGAAAAGAGGGACTTCTGCACTTAAAAATTAAATGTTGGTGCCTATTAATATCTTACTTAAGACAAAAATAACCTGGACCTCTGCTTACACAGCAGTTGGGAAAAGCATGGCATCCTGTCATGATCACTCACATCCTTTTGTTACACAGCAGCTTGGAAAAACATGACATCCTCTTCCTCTGCCATTCCTCACTGGAAAAGTTAAGACTGGACCTCTGCAACAATGCATTTAGGAAAAACATGACATCCTGTCCAAGATGTTTCCTCCTGTTAATGGAGAAAATAGTTTCGAATGCAGAAATTTTATTATAAAAGAAGCAGTTCCAGCATCATCTTACATCAGGCTTCTGAACAGACGCTTCGGCTGCTTGGACTAGGGGTAAGTTACTTTTTTCTTTCTCCCTCTCTCCTTTCTTCCATCCCCATTCTTTCCTCCTACCTTCCTTTCCCCTATGTCTTCACGGTCTTCCTTCTTCCCCGTCATTCCTTCCTTTCATTTACTTCTCTCCCCATGACATTAGAAAACAGGAATGTATTCCGACTCATTGCTTACAGTAGATCTAAGCTCTTTTATCTGCTTATGCGACTCCTTCCAGCTTCCCGTCACATCTGTAACAAACTTAAAACATTGCCACTCCACCATGCACAAGCCTTCCTGCACAGTAGAGCTAGATTATTCCATCACATTCAGATGGTTAACAGAGGTTAGCGAGTCCTGTATTTATATATCTATCTATTTATATCGCTTTCTAAGAAAGTGCATATGAATGTTTACCTTAAAAGAATGTGTAAATGGTGCTATCAAGAAATCTGATAAATTTTAGCACAGTTTTTGTGTAACAGTTCAAATGTACGAGATTTATTTTTTCTATTGGAAACAAATAAACACTCTTAAAGCATTAAATTGGTAGATGTTAGTATTTAACAGTGAATGTAATCCCTATGTCAAAGTTTCATTGGAATTTTTTTCATGTTGGGGCACACAAATTACAGCACACATACTGACACCTTGTGCACAAATGTATACAAACATTCCCCTTTATGGTTTTCCCCAAGGCAAAATGTCTACAAGATCAGGATACTATGAAATCAGTATAAAAGTAAATCATTGACCAGCACATAGATCAGCATCTTTATCTTTCATAAAAGCGCATGGACATTTGTTTTATTTTAATTGTCAGATATGTCCTTTTCCCAGGCCTCACGTTCAGCCAGGTTTCACATCTCTAGCAACAAAATGGAGATTTAAGTATTAAATTGCTATGTTTGTGGAATATTTTCATAATCTAGTTAAGGTGTAGGGAATTGGTAAACTTTTTTCAAAGTTTGTAACCTGACACTGTGTGTCTGTTGTTTATGCAATTCAAGCAAGCAAGTGATCAACCATCTAGGTCACACTTTTACTGAAAAGGAACTCCCCGCCCCATAGCAAGACTCAATAGAATGGAGAGTATGCTTGCACTTACATTTCAAAGAGCAGTAACACATACTGTCACGGGAACTTTTATTTCACTACTGTAATGCTTCCAATGCAACTTCAGCAGGCCTGAATCCGAATTGGATAAGGAAATAGGACGTAAAACATGCCAGCTACACAGGGAAGCAGGGATTGTCTCAAATGCTGTATTCTGCAAAAAAAAAAAAGACCTAAAATAGTATCCCAGGTAGCACCTTTGGTGCGAACAGATTATGGAATGAGAAGTCATGACTTTAGAATATGATTGGAACACAAGTTATAAATATTCTTGGTTTGTATGCTCAAAAGGCATAACTAGATTTTTAGAAGTTGTTATCAAGTACCTACTGTTTATAAATATCTGTAAGAATGAACAGAGCAATGAATTGTTTATTAGCTATATTGTTTGCAGTGGTATATTAAGATCCTCACAGAGATGCTGGAAGTTTTTAGTTTTCCTAGGTGGAAAAAAACCCCCTCAGTTCTTGGTTTAACAGCTCCGAATAAAGAAATGGTACCTTGAGGGGAAAGTACGTTGGAATCTTGTTGTGGAGTTATGCATGTGTAAATATCATGGTGCGAAAAGCCCCCAGTCTCTGACCCAATCCCTAGTAAAATAAGAAATTATATAATGTGCTTTGATAGAGAAACACACTTCTGGTATACGAAACTTTTGAGACTGTTCCTTAAACCCCGTTTCAATTTTACTAGCAGCGGAGAGCAGGCTCTTGAAGCTGTCTTGACTATACCATATTGAAAGAAAAGGTCCAAAGAGAAGAATTCCTGTTTGTTGTTAGGTAGTTTTGTTTTATTCATTCTATATAGTTCTCACTGATTGTCAATGCCCTGATAAATTTCTCCACATGAAAAGTGAACATACTTAACCGTTTGCAGAAAGAATGATGAAAGAAATATGTAAAACAAGAATTGCATTTAAAAGATACCACATAGAAAAAGGGGTAAGGGCCCAATAACAATAAAGCTATTCTAAATAAGGTACAGCAGTAGAAGATATAAAATGATTACATCCAGCCTTGATTTGACTTAGAAGTCCTCTATATATAAAATCACCGAGACTACAGATTTCCCACCAGAGTTGAATAAGTCTAAGTAGACTATAATATATTTGCTAAGGAACACAAAGGTTTTTATTGCAAGTAAACATATAGAGTATTGCACTATTGGAATAAAAGCCATTGTACTCTAGAGTCTAATGGACAGGAAGAATCTCACAGGGAGAAAGGTCAAAGCCTTTTTTTTAGTGAGACCTAATCATATCTTCTTGAGCTTGTATCACCAAGTCATAAATAACTATATCACGGTGAATTGAAACTGTAATTCCTTTGCTCTAGGAATCTCTAAACTGGGGCCTAAATTTAACCTGCTATGTCACCCCCCTCATCCAGTTGTTTTCTTTTTATGACTGTAAGAGTTATGCAGTATGACCGCTATGCAGCTGTAACATAAATTTTTATGGGTGGAAAGTATGTTTCAAATTATTAGAAAATGATTGAAGAATATTTTCTGAAGGGTTGAAAACTCTGAAGAAGACATTCTAGTTCTATGAGAATTTCTGGAATTCAGGACTTGTTCTGTACAAAATTCAAACATTTTTATTTATTTATTCATTTATTCACAATAAACATTAGGAAAAAACTTCTTGACAGTGGAATATGATCCTCAGGAGCCTCCTTCTCTGGACTTTTTAAACAGAGGTTGGATGGCCTTCCATTGGGAGTGTTGTGATTATATTTATTATTTATTTACAGCATTTATATACCACCTTTCCCCCCTACCCCTTGAGGGGACTCAAAGCAGTGTACAGGTAATGGCAAATTCAGTGCTAACATATATACAAACTAAAATGAGAACATATAAGTTAAACCTTAAAATCATATTAAACATAAAACATAGACATTTATATAGCATTAAATCACAAATCCAATGTACTTCTGCATGGCTGGGGATTGCACTGGATGGACCTTGTGGTCTTGTCCAACTCTGTGATTCTATGGTTTCTACATGGAAATACTATTTAATGAGCAAAAAATAGTTGTATAGAAAATCCTGAACTGTGGATTATTATTAAAATGTGCCGCTTTCAAATACTTTATCGCTGCAAGAAGAAAATCACTCCTTTGATTCCTTTCAGGAACTTTGCTTTAGTGTCGCAGACAATGGGGGGAAAACATAGCAGCAGCAAACAGAACACGCTTCTCTGTACATTACAATTATAGAAAATAACAGGAGGGAAGAAATCACTCAATGGCACTGCTTTTCCATGGAAGTTTGACATAGAAGTTTACTTAACGTCCATGTTTTAGCGCCCCACAAATTAAAATATTTGCAAATATGGTAGTAGCAATCCAGAAACATTTCAAACACTGTTCACACAAGCAATCAGGAAAATCTTCATATTCAATAAATACCTCTTTTATCCTTCAAAAATAATATTTTGAAGGCGACACTATTTTTGACTTGCACATTATTTAAGTGCAATCACTCATTCAGGCTGAATGTAGAAAAAACTTAGAAGTGTTTTGGGATAGGAACTTCCCTGATCTACATATTTTATGTAGTAAATACAAACATCGTTGATACCAGGGGTGACCCACAACCCAGCCCTCTGTCTAAAGATAGTTCAGAACCAAGGGATTCATAGTTTTACCAAGGAGTGATCCCTGTCTCTTCCCCATGTGGGAACCAAAGGCACTTCCCCTGGCCCCCCAGGGCATAGCCTCCTGTAACCCACATTTTCATGGACACACCAAGATATCTCCCTTGCATTATGAACTCTATGGACTCAAAGCTCTGGCGAAGGGGCCTCCCAAAGACTTTATTTCCCCTTTTCAAAGCGTCATTGTATCTTTTGGTAGCTCCCCATCCTGCCACAGGAAGGGGATGTTTGTTGGCTCACACAAAGGGAGAGCACGGTGGTCTGCCTTCGTGGCAAGACCCTCAATTTCCTGTCCACTAACATCGTAGTTTTCTACCCTGACGAAAGACAGGAAATCAGCTTAGGGATGGGGGAGCTTGAATACACCCCCCCCCCCCGGCCTATCCTTTTTAACAAATGTCCCTTTTAGTAAAATATTTTGAGCTATTAATGACATTTATGGTTTTTATCATAACCCCTTACACAGAACATTAAATGAAATGAAAGGGAATATAGGGGCCGTGTGGGGTTGTTATTCCATTTCAAAAAGCCTTCCAAGAGGTGAGAAAAAAAGGGACTCCATTTCTGACCTGGCCATTTGGCACAACTGATTAACACATCAAAGCAAGGGGAAAACATCCTTAGAAGAAGAAAAAAGGCCCAATACACATTCTTGTTTTTCCAATGTCTGCAATAAGTAAGGGGCATAGGAAAAAAGAGATTGATTTTGTAAAACACAGTTTAGGTATCCCTTTGAACATTCATACCTCGATGCTAAGGAATCCACTGAATTGTAGTCTGGTGAGATATAAAATAAAATGTAGGCAAATTAATAAAATATAACTCATGGATGGGTATAATGGCATATATTATATTATATTATTATTATATATGTGAGACTTGAATTAAAGAGTGGTCCTTAAAAAAGGGGGTTGAAAAAAACAGACCTTTTCCTTATAAACACTATAAATAAAATGTATAAAAATAAAATACTTTACTATAGGGCCCTCACTGGATGATCAGATAATCCATTTAAAAAGCCTTCCAGGGTTTGAAATGTAAAGCAGTTATGTGCCACTTGAACCTTCAAGGGTCAATGCTAAGGGAATCCCTGAGTTGTAGTCTGGCGTGATATAAAATAAAATGTATGCAAATTAATAAAATATAACTCATGGATGGGTATAATGGAATATATTAATTATTATATTATATATGTGAGACTTGAATTACAACTGAATAAAAGGGATGAAAAAAACCCAGACTTTTCCTTAAAATAAAAAGAGCTGAAGTTATAAAAATATACTTTACCAGGGTTGAAATAGAGACTCCCCCCCCCCCCTAGCACATGGGTGGTGCCTTTCTGAAAACTTCCCACTCCTCCAAAGATTGTGTTTAGCCAGCCCCAGCCAATGAGTATTCTCGGTTATTTTAAAATGGGTTGGACCAGCCAGAGAAAAAATGCCATAAAAACCCATTGAAATCTAGGATCTTTCCTTTGATTCTGCTGCAACAGATTGGTAAATTCACAACTGGGTCTTCCTCTCCCTCTTCCCCCCCCCCCCCGCGCATGGTGGGGATCCTTGATGTGGTGCAATTATTTTATTGTTTTTTAAAGTCTCTAGGGGAAAAAAGGCTATGATAAGGGATTACAATTTAGTGCAACTGGCTAAGGAATATGAGAAGTAGCTTCATGAAATATCCCAAGTACCTTGTATTACTGATTCATTTTGTTGATTCAGAGAGTTAGGGTGGTACCGTGGTTTGAGCTTTGAAGACCATTGTTTGAACCCTGCTCAAATATGGAAACCCTCTGGGTGTCAGACATACTCTCCCAAGCCTGAGAGGTAGTAATGTATTTTGCTAGTAACATTCACTCCAGTTTTCTCTAATATCAAGGGTAGAAAGAACAACTGTAAATGTGTGCATGACGCGATCCAACCATAATTAAGCTCAGTGACACTTACTCCAAAGTAAATATTTTGCTAATGCTCAGTCATTTATTACATTGACTGGATTTTTGCATAGTATTTTCACCCCATCATCCTGGACAAACAAAATATCACACACACACACACACACACACCAAGGAACATAATATTTGTAATCATTAGCATGCTTATTGGAGTTTTTAAATCATTACAAAATGTACCTTCAGAGTTTTCTATTTGTAATATTTAAGGGTTATTTAAATTTCAAATTTGATTTCTTACTGATTTATTTTCAGCTAATGCATGTTATAAGTCTGCATTGTGCAGTCTTGTTACAATACTTGGAAGGCTATATGAAATACAAAGCTTACTGGTGAAATAAGAGCATTTTTGCTTCTACCAGGAAAAGTTAAGTTTTTTTTCTCCACTAGAAAGGATTATGATGGAAAACCTATAGATTAGAAAGAAAAGCTACAAAAGTGTTTACTGGGTTAGTAATTGTTGGGTTTCATTCCTGACTGCAGAAGTCTCCAGTCCTCAATGAGGAGAGTTAGCATAGATAGGTGAGGGATTCCTTCACCCATTTCCTATAGCAAGCTTACCTCAAGAAGGGGTTTAGAAGGGTGAGGGGGGGGGGGGTGTTCCTAAGCACCCTGCATGCCTAAACTCAACCCCCCCACCTTTAAGTGCTAGGAATGTGAACCCTTTAGAAAAAAAAGTAACTTCCTGTTTACCAGGCCTTTGTCCTATTGTCTTTAGCCTGCCATGCACTATCTCCATTTTGGAGAATTCTGGTTCTTTAGAGAGAGAGGAAGAATCTTTTGCACTCTCGGAGGCAAGATGTAATATTTAGTAACTTTTGTTATTTTTCCCTTTTTCTTTTAACTAGTTTAGTAAAGATAGTTAGCTCCAAGTAACCTTTCCTATACTGATTGGATTTCTCTATTTACAATAAATATTTTTGTTTTGATCCTATGACTTGTGGAACTGCAATCCTGTTCAATCCTCTTAAATGGGCCTCAATCCTGGCTCACTGTATGTATGTTTCTGTTGCATATGAATCTTGCATTCTGCACGCTGCTATATTTTTTGGTGGAAACACCTCCAAGAAGGGTTATTTTTGAGCACAACAGCCCTTGATTCCCAACAGTAATTCTTAACTAGTTTCATTCTCAAAGGAATCAAAGGAGTGATTTTCTTCTTGCAGCGATAAAGTATTTGAAAGCGGCACATTTAAATAATAATCCACAGTTCAGGATTTTCTATACAACTATTTTTTGCTCATTAAATAGTATTTCCATGTAGAAACCATAGAATCACAGAGTTGGACAAGACCACAAGGTCCATTCAGTACAATCCCCAGCCATGCAGAAGTACATTGGATTTGTGATTTAATGCTATATAAATGTCTATGTTTTATGTTTAATATGATTTTAAGGTTTAACTTATATGTTCTCATTTTAGTTTGTATATATGTTAGCACTGAATTTGCCATTACCTGTACACTGCTTTGAGTCCCCTCAAGGGGTAGGGGGGAAAGGTGGTATATAAATGCTGTAAATAAATAATAAATATAATCACAACACTCCCAATGGAAGGCCATCCAACCTCTGTTTAAAAAAGTCCAGAGAAGGAGACTCCTGAGGATCATATTCCACTGTCAAGAAGTTTTTCCTAATGTTTATTGTGAATAAATGAATGAATGAATAAAAATGTTTGAATGTTGTACAGAACAAGTCCTGAACTCCAGAAATTCTCATAGAACTAGAATGTCTTCTTCAGAGTTTTCAACCCTTCAGAAAATATTCTTCAATCATTTTCTAATAATTTGAAACATACTTTCCACCCATAAAAATTTATGTTACAGCTGCATAGCGGTCATACTGCATAACTCTTACAGTCATAAAAAGAAAACAACTGGATGAGGTGACATAGCAGGTTAAATTTAGTCCACAGTTTAGAGATTCCTAGAGCAAAGGAATTACAGTTTCAATTCACCGTGATATAGTTATTTATGACTTGGTGATACAAGCTCAAGAAGATATGATTAGGTCTCACTAAAAAAAAGGCTTTCACCTTTCTCCCTGTGAGATTCTTCCTGTCCATTAGACTCTCGAGTACAGTGGCTTTTATTCCAATAGTGCAATACTCTATATGTTTACTTGCAATAAAAACCTTTGTGTTCCTTAGCAAATATAGTCTACTTAGACTTATTCAACTCTGGTGGGAAATCTGTAGTCTCGGTGATTTTATATATAGAGGACTTCTAAGTCAAATCAAGGCTGGATGTAATCATTTTTATTTATTTATTTATTTATTTATTACTTCGACTTATAAGTCGCCCTATCCCACAGGCTCAGGGCGACTTACATATAAGTCATAAAACGGAACAAAACAGAACATGGTTAAAATTGCTACTACCAGTGCGCAGCATGGTTTAGGCACAGCCTAACACACATATGTCTCTAAACACCGAACGCCTGAGCAAAGAGGAAGGTTTTGCAGGCCCTGCGGAATGTTAGTAGATCGGCCTGTGCTCGGACTGTGGGGGGAGAGCATTCCACAGTACCGGGCGCCGCGCACTGAATGCCCTCCTCGCGTTGATCCTAGGTGGATGGATCGTTGGCTAGGCACCACC
This sequence comes from Anolis apletophallus, assembly GCA_030556195.1. Lineage (NCBI taxonomy): Eukaryota > Metazoa > Chordata > Lepidosauria > Squamata > Anolidae > Anolis > Anolis apletophallus. Next base: position 5,634,998 of record JARBWK010000016.1, read on the forward strand.
AGGAGGTTTTGGGACTCGGATCGCAGTGGTCGTGGTGGACTGTAATGGGAGAGGCGGTCCCTTAGATAAACTGGCCCCAGACCATTCAAGGCCTTAAAGGTCAAGACCAGCACCTTGAAGGTGATCCGTGCTCTATCGGAAGCCAGTGCAGTTCACGCAGCACAGGCGTGATGTGGCAGCGTGATGGAGAACCTGCCACCAGCCGTGCTGCCGCGTTCTGCACCAGCTTGAGCTTCCGGATCACTGCCAAAGGAAGGCCAATGTAGAGGGCATTACAGTAGTCTAACCTTGAGATGACCGTGGCTTGGACCACTGTGGCTAGGTCGTGACGGGACAGGTAGGGAGCCAGTCTCCTCGCCTGTCGGAGATGGTGAAAAGCCACACCGCTGACGATGGAAATATGCTTCTCCATCGACAGCTCGGAGTCAAGCGTGACTCCCAGGCTCTTATCGATGAAGACGGGCGTATCGCCCCGCCCAGGGTCGGAAGGCGGATCCCCTACGCCGGACGACCCAGCCACAGGATCTCCCGTCTTGTCCGATTCACCTTCAACCTACTGGCTCGCAGCCATCCAGTGACGGCTTCGAGGCAACGATGGAAATTATCGGGTACGGAGTCTGGCTGGCCCTCCATCCCCAGAATGAGCTGGGTGTCATCCGCATACTGGTGACACTCCAGCCCGGCTGCGTGCCAACCGGGCAAGTGGTCGGACATAGATGTTAAATAATAAGGGGAGAGAATTGCCCCCTGAGGCACCCCACAATGAAGTGGGGCGCCCCCGGAGACAACCTCACCCCTTCTCACTCGCTGGGACCGGTTCCGGAGGAAGGAGGACAGCCAGCTAAGGGCTGACCCCCTCACCCCGGCCCCGGCCAGTCGGTGGGTCAAAAGATCATAATCGACAGTATCGAATGCTGCCGTGAGGTCCCATAACACGAGCAGCGCCGATCCACCTTGATCTAGTTGGCGACGCAGCTTGTCTGTGATAGCGACCAGCACAGTCTCCGTCCCATGCCCCGAACGGAAGCCGGACTGGAAGGGGTCGAACCAAGTTGCATTTTATATCTTCTACTGCTGTACCTTATTTAGAATAGCTTTATTGTTATTGGGCCCTTACCCCTTTTTCTATGTGGTATCTTTTAAATGCAATTCTTGTTTTACATATTTCTTTCATCATTCTTTCTGCAAACGGTTAAGTATGTTCACTTTTCATGTGGAGAAATTTATCAGGGCATTGACAATCAGTGAGAACTATATAGAATGAATAAAACAGAACTACCTAACAACAAACAGGAATTCTTCTCTTTGGACCTTTTCTTTCAATATGGTATAGTCAAGACAGCTTCAAGAGCCTGCTCTCCGCTGCTAGTAAAATTGAAACAGGGTTTAAGGAACAGTCTCAAAAGTTTTGTATATCTGAGTGCTATAGTGTGACACATTCCCAGAAGGGTGTTTCTCTATCAAAGCACAGTATATAATTTATTATTTTACTAGGGATTGGGTCAGAGACTGGGGGCTTTCTGCACAATGATATTTACACATGCATAACTCCACAACAGGATTCCAACGGCCTTTCCCCTCAAGGTACCATTTCTTTATTCAGAGCTGTTAAACCAAGAACTGAGGTTTTTTCCACCTAGGAAAACTAAAAACTTCCAGCATCTCTGTGAGGATCTTAATATACCACTGCAAACAATATAGCTAATAAACAATTCATTGCTCTGTTCATTCTTACAGATATTTATAAACAGTAGGTACTTGATAACAACTTTTAAAAATATAGTTATGCCTTTTTAGCATACAAACCAAGAATATTTATAACTTGCGTTCCAATCATATTCTAAAGTCATGACTTCTCATTCCATAATCTGTTCGCACCTCTACCTGGGATGCTATTTTAGGTCTTTTTTGCAGAATACAGCATTTGAGACAATCCCTGCTTCCCTGTGTAGCTGGCATGTTTTACTTCCTATTTCCTTATCCAATTCGGATTCAGGCCTGCTGAAGTTGCATTGGAAGCATTACAGTAGTGAAATAAAACTTCCCGTGACAGTATGTGTTACTGCTCTTTGAAATGTAAGTGCAAGCATACTCTCCATTCTATTGAGTCTTGGTATGGGGTGAGGAGTTCCTCTTCAGTAAAAGTGTGACCTAGATGGTTGATCACATGCTTGCTTGAACTGCATAAACAACAGACACACAGTGTCAGGTTACAAACTTTGAAAAAAGTTTACCAATTGCCTACATCTTAACTAGATTATGAAAATTTTCCACAAACATAGCAATTTAATACTTAAATCTACATTTTGTTGCTAGAGACTATGGACAGGAAGAATCTCACAGGAAGAAAGGTGAAAGCCTTTTTTTTTAAAGTGAGACCTAATCATATCTTCTTGAGCTTGTATCAACAACTCATAAATAACTATATCACGGTGAATTGAAACTGTAATTCCTTTGCTCTAGGAATCTCTAAGCTGTGGACTAAATGTAACCTGCTGTGTCACACACCCCCCCCCCCCCATCCAATTGTTTTCTTGTAAGAATTATGCAATATGACCGCTATGCAGCTGTAACATAAATTTTTATGGGTGGAAAGAATGTTTCAAATTATTAGAAAATGATTGAAGAATTTAAGGGTTGAAAACTCTGAAGAAGACAATTCTAGTTCTGAGAATTTCTGGAGTTCAGGACTTGTTCTGTACAAAATTCAAACATTTTTATTTATTCATTCATTTATTCACAATAAACATTAGGGGAAAAATTCTTGACAGTGGAATATGATCCTCAGGAGCCTCCTTCTCTGGACTTTTTAAAACAGAGGTTGAATGGCCTTCCATTGGGAGTGTTGTGATTATATTTATTATTTATGTTGTACAGCATTTATATACCACTTTTCCCCCTCCCCCTGAGGGGACTCAAAGCAGTGTACAGGTAATGGCAAAATTCAGTGCCAACATATATACAAACCAAAAAATAATAACTAAAACGAGAACATATAAGTTAAACCTTAAAATCATATTAAACATAAAACATAGACCTTTAAAATTAAAATATAGAATTAAAAATATCTTGATATAGCATTAAATCACAAATCCAATGTACTTCTGCATGGCAGGGGATTGCACTGGATGGACCTTGTGGTCTTGTCCAACTCTGTGATTCTATGATTTCTACGTAGAAATGCTATTTAATGAGCAAAAAATAGTTGTATAGAAAATCCTGAATTGTGGATTATTATTAAAATGTACCACTTTCAAATACTTTTATTGCCGCAAGAAGAAAATCACTCCTTTGCTTCCTTTGAGAATGAAAATAGTTAAGAATTACTGTTGGGAATCAAGAGCTGTTAGGCTCAAAAATAACCCTCCTTGGAGGTGATTCCACCAAAAATATAGCAGAGTGCAGAATGCAAGATTTATATGCAACAGAAACTTACATGCCATGAGCCAGGATTGAGTTCCATTTAAGAGGATTGAATAGGAGTTTAGGCATGCAGGGTGAATAGGAAAACCCCTTCTTGAGGTAAGCTTGCTATAGGAAATGGGCAAAGGAATCCCTCACCTATCTATGCTAACTCTCCTCATTGAGGACTGGAGACTTGTGCAGTCAGGGATGAAACCCAACAATTACTAACCCAGTATACACTTTTGCAGCTTTCTTTCTAAACTATAGGTTTTCCATCATAATCCTTTCTAGTGGAGAAAAAAAACTTAACTTTTCCTGGTAGAAGCAAAATGCTCTTATTTCACCAGTAAGCTTTGTATTTCATATAGCCTTCCAAGTATTGTAACAAGACTGCACAATGTAGACTTATAACATGCATTAGCTGAAAATAAATCAGTAAGAAATCTAATTTTGAAGTTGAAATAACCCTTAAATAGAAAACTCTGAAGGTACATTTTGTAATGATTAAAAAAACTCCAATAAGAATGCTAATGATTACAAATATTATGTTCTTTTGGGGTGATATTTTGTTTGTCCAGGATGATGGAGTGAAAATACTATGCAAAAATCCAGTCAATGTAATAAATGACTGAGCACAGATTTACAGATGTACTTTCTACCCTTGATATTAGAGAAAACTGTACATTACTACCTTGGGAGAGTATGTCTGGCACCCAGAGGGTTTCCATAGTTGAGCAGGGTTCAAACAATGGTCTTCAAAGCTCAAACCACTGTACCACCCTAACTCTCTGAAGTTTTGCCCCCCTTTAGAAATATGTTGACAAAGACTGTTGTAACAGATTCATAAGAAAACTCAGCAGTGAAGGGTTAGGAAGGCAGATGTTTCTCAAATACAAATAGGCTTTTCTCCAGAGCACTGCCAAAATAGATAGTTATATATGCCTCAGACCCATTCATTGTATTAAAAATGTCTAGGCTTTCACATCAGCACTATCTAGAGATCCCCATTACAGTAGGGCAACTGTCCTATATCAATAAGGTATAAAGCTATTTATTTTAAAAATACACATGGCTAGATACTTTTGCCTTTCTATATACCCATGTAGGAAGCACTCCTATAATATTCTTTCTGGATTAGTTCAAACTGCGTTATTCTTAATATTTTATGTAAACACAGTTCATGTCATTGAATTTTATTTTATTTTATTATTATTTTTTGTTAGAGACAGGCCATATATTTATGAATTCTGATATTTAGTACTTTAAGTACCATGAAACTTTAATGAACTGTTATACATTCTTATGAGAATCATTAAATGCCAATAATACTTACCAAATGTATAAATGTCACTGACATACAACTGCAACTAACTATGTATATTAATGCCTATGAGAAAACAAACAGAACCAAGGAGGGAAAAACTTTTAAGATAATTAAGGCTAATTCACTTTCCTCCCAGTGAAGTTTTAAAATTATTTAACAAAGCATGCAGTAATTTACAAGTATGGGTTCTTGCGCACCATACACAAACAGTTTAAGATTATTTTTGCCCCCTGAAGAACCACCAGTCTTGCTATGTGACCAGTGCTTTCCTGTTGTAATAAAACTTTTCTTCAAGCAAGTCTGCCTCTGATTTCATAGTATCCTGATCTTGTAGACATCTTGCCTTGAGGAAAACCATAAGGGGAATGTTTGTATACATTTGTGCAAAAAGGTGTCAGTATGTGTGCTGTAATTTGTGTGCCCCAACATTAAAAAAATTTCCAATGAAACTTTAACATATGGATTACATTCACTGTTAAATACTAAAATCTACCAATTTAATGCTTTAAGACTGTTTATTTGTTTCCAATAGAAAAAATCTCGTACATTTGAACTGGTACACAAAAACTGCTAAAATTTATCAGATTTCTTGATAGCACCATTTACACATTCTTTTAAGGTAAACATTAATATGCACTTTCTTAGAAAGCGATATAAATAGATAGATATATAAATACAGGACTCGCTAACCTCTGTTAACCATCTGAATGTGATGGAATAATCTAGCTCTACTGTGCAGGAAGGCTTGTGCATGGTGGAGTGGCAATATTTTAAGTTTGTTACAGATGTGATGGGAAGCTGGAAGGCGTCGAATAAGCAGAAAAAAGAGCTTAGATCTACTCTAAGCAATGAGTCGGAATACATTCCTGTTTTCTAATGTCATGGGGAGAGAAGTAAATGAAGGAGAGAAAGAGGGGAAGAAGGAAGGAAGGCATGAAAGACATAGGGGAAAGGAAGGTAGGAGGAAGGAATGGGTATGGAAAGAAGGACGGAAAGAAGGAAGAAAGGGATGGGGAAGAAGGACAGAAAGAAGGTAGAGGGGGAGAGAAAGAGGGAGAAAGAAAAAAAGTAACTTACCCCTTAGAAAGCCTGTATTCCAAGCAGCAGAAGGGCCTCTTGAAGCCAGATGATGGGTTGTTGGCGCCGTCAGAAAAAGATGCTGATGGGATGGATGGCTGCTGATGGGATGGATGGATGCTGGAACTGCTTCTTTTATAATAAAATTTCTGCATTCAAAACTATTTTCTCCATTAACAGGAGGAAACATCTTGGAGAGGATATCATGACACAGTCCAGATGTTGTATTGTTAAAAACATCTTGGACAGGATGTCATGTTTTTCCTAAATGCATTGTTGCAGAGGTCCAGTCTTAACTTTTCCAGTGAGGAATGGCAGAGGAAGAGGATGTCATGTTTTTCCAAGCTGCTGTGTAACAAAAGGCTGTGAGTGATCATGACAGGATGTCATGCTTTTCCCAACTGCTGTGTAAGCAGAGGTCCAGGTTATTTTTTTCTTAAGTAAGATATTAATAGGCACCAACATTTAATTTTTAAGTGCAGAAGTCCCTCTTTTCCCAAAGGGAATGCTCATCATTGTAAATAGCTAGATGGCATGAACATTACAAACAGTTTTTACCTGAGATGCAATCTCTGTGAGAAAATGTACTCACTGCATCCCTAGTTTTCTTGCTTTTAATAAATGTAATTTGCTTTCTCTCAAATTAAAAACCCTGCCATGTTTTATTACATAATGATAATTCTTTGCAAGCTTAATTCCATATGGTGACAATGGTTAAGACTAGAATATTTCAAGGAGAGCATGTGTTCATTCAGAGATTCACTCAATGTTGTCAGGATTTGGAAATGACATTTTCTAAGTGATAGCAAAGTTAATACCTCTGGCCTAACTACCTGTAAAAGACTTATGCCCCTGTAATTAGGGTGTGGTGGTTAATGCAATGGGAGTAGTATATAGGATGTAATTACATTGAGCATGTTTGATGAGAATTTCTGAGAGATGGATGGTGGTTTGAAGTCTGTTCTCCCTCGTTCCTTTAACTAGTTATCAGGAATGTATTGTTTCGTAGTTTCTTAAATTCTCTGTTCTGAAATATGTTTAGAAGTTGAACTGCCAATTCCAGTGGGTTTTTTTAAAGCAATAAAAACACCGTTGTCCATATGTCATCCAGAGGACATATTTTGCCTATCCTACACTAAACAATCTAGCTTTCATCCTTACAGGCCTACCAATATTCTGAGATTAACATGAAAAAATCTTACTACTGTATCCAGTCAAAGTAATTTCTCAGGTAGTTCATGGGTGCAATACATTTTTCAGTAGTCTCACCCTCCTAACTGGCAAACACTCTTCAATGAGTTGTCAGCATTACAAGACTTCAAGACTACCATGTTTACTCTACCCTACAATGGAGCTAGAATATCTTCATGCCCCATTTTATGTATGAGCTGTAAAGGTCTGTTACATTTAATGTCACAATGACTTGTTCTAATATTTTTATCATCCCTATCATTATCTCCATCATTGTTGTATTATTAAATATTTTTGTTGTACACTATTGAGAGGTTCTGTCCTTAAGGACAATTTTCAAACAAAGTATAAAAATAAATGTCAATTTTATGAGAGAGGGAAAAAAAGTTAACTTAAAAGGATTATACATTTAAATATCTCTCCTTTTCCACCTTATTGGGGAAAAATCTGTAACTTTCGAGATGTGAAGTCAACATCTCTTTTACTCTGACCTTTTGTATATGTCTATTTGTTTGTTTTGTCTCTTTTTAATTTTTTTCTTGCGGTTTGTTGTATTGCATTATGTATGTGTAGCCTTTTGGCCTGTAAGATGTTGTTTATGGTTGTAACTGTATATATTTCCCTTAATAAAGAAAATTTTACTTTTTTAAAAAAAAGTCAAGTCATTAAAGTGTTGTCCATCTACACCGTAGATGCATCCAAAGTGAAGGCAGTGCAAAAATATGGTTGTTTAAACCACTCCTTTGAAACCCTTTTCCATTTTTGTGAAGAATGCCAATCCTTCACACACACAAAACCCCCTTTCTTATCTGCTATTTCCTCATACAGCAACAGGGATATTTAAACTAATGCCTTCAGCATTCATTTCCATGGCCATTTGTTAGTCTGAAATTTTACTTTTCCAGATTCATGGTCAGTGCATATAGCCTACTACGTAATTTGAATTTAGATTATTTCATGGTGTTTCAGGACCTTTAGCATCCAAACATACATAATTTCTACTTGCTGTGTACCCCTTATGGGAAGCTTGCAAAAACATATCCATTAGGTTTATTTCATCACCTAATTGAAAGGGTTAGATTTTCATGCAACTGGTTTTCTTTTACCAAAAGAAAAAAGAAAGATGGCTATGTGTGCTGAAACCATAAATTTCATTATCATAAGATCAAAATATTTTACTAAAAGGAGCATTTGTTTTTTTAAAAAGGACCCTGTGTTTTATAAATCAATCTCTTTTCCTATGCCCTGCGTATAATATAATTAGTAATATAATTTAATTAGTAATTTAGCCTTATGATCTATATACACAATGTGACCTGTCCCAAGGATTTGAAAGTCTAGGAGCATTTGCTTCCAACAAAAAGATTCCCTGGGCAGCAATCACCCAGGCTTTGAAGTTGTAAGTCTATTTAATGCTTAATGCTGCAAGGCTGATTAATGAGTGCGCATTTGTTTGTTTTTTTCTTCCCATCTCATAACTGCATTCTATATATTTAAATACATTTTTTCTTTAATATTTAATCCACCCATAATTAAGATGTTAAACATTTTGGTTTTAAATCATTATTACAAAATATTTCATGTCACCTCATTGTTATAAAAACACACACATTGCAATATAGCAAAAGCACAGGTCTGGACATGTTCCTAGTGGTTCCTCTGTTGTCCTCTAGGGGGCCGGAATCGTCGCCATCTTGGGGTGGGGTTTTGGGGGGGTGTTTGGGGTGGGGGGGGCTTAAAACGGATGTGGTGTCATCTTGTGGGTGTGGTTTAGCCCCGTCTGGTGGGAGGAGCTAAAACCGGATGTCCCGCCTTGGCAGGGGGCGGAGCTTAGACCGGAGGGCGGGACTTCCGGTCTAAGCCCCGCCTTAAGTGGGCGTGGCCACCTGTCACTTTTGAGTTTGACATAACCTACCATTCCTTACTACTTGCTTCCTTTCTTCTTCCCTTTAGTCTTTTCGTCTATCTTCCCTCCCTCTTTCTCCCTCCCTACATTCCCTTCCACTCTTCCTTCTTTCCTTCCTTCTCTTCTTCCTTCCTTCCTTCCCTCCCTGCCTCCCTCCCTTCCCTTTCGTCCTTCTCTCTTTCTTCCCTTCTTCCCTCTCCCCCTCTTTCTCCTTTCATCCTTCCTTCCTTTCTCTCTTTCATTCCTCCTTCCCTCTCTTCCCTCCCTCTTTCTCCCTCCCTCCTTTCTTCCTTTCCACCCTTTTGTTCTTCCTTCCTTCTCTCTTTCCCTCTTTCTGGTTCCTTTCTTCTTCCCTTTAGTCTTTCCGTCTCTCTTCCTTCCCTCTTTCTCCCTCCCTCCCTCCATTCCCTTCCACTCTTTAGTCCTTCCTTCTCTCCTTCCTTCTTTCCCTCCCTCCCCTTCCTTTTGTCTTTCCGTCCTTCCCTCTTTCATCCCTCCTTCCCTGTCTTCCTCTTTCTCCTTTCATCCTTCCTTTCCTCCCTCTCGACCTTCCTTCGTCCTTCCCTACTTTCCTTCCATCTTTCCTTCCTCCTTCCCTTCCTTGCATCACTGGGAAGCCAGTCCTCTTAGCAGAGAGTGCTAGCCACGGCTCAATGTTATGAGATCCTGGGAGCTGTAGTTTGACACGGCACCTTCGGCAGAGAAGGCAAAAGACCTTATCAAACTACAACTGCACAGTAGCGCTATGGGTTAAACCGTTGAACTGTTGAATCTGTTGATCTAAAGGTTGGCAGTTTGAAGCCTCGGGTTGGAGTGAGCTCCCTCTGTTAGCCCTAGCTCCTGCCAACCTAGGAGTTCAAAACATGCAAATGTGAGTAGATCAATAGGTACCGCTTCGGTGGGAAGGTAAAAGGGTGCCCATGCAGCCATGCTGGCAACCAACCAGGTGTCTACGGACAACAGGGTCTTCAGCTTGGAAATGGATCAAGTGCACCTCCCCATGGGCAGAGTTGAGCACTGCCTCCAGAAGCCGGACATGAAAGGGGAAGCCTTTACCTTTGTTCTATGTATTTGTGTGTTGTTGTTATTTCCACTGTATTAAAGGCATTGAATGTTTACCTACCTGTGCATAGTGTAATTGGGGAGATAGAGCGAAATAAAAATAAAGTGTATTATTATTATTATTATTATTATTATTATTAGACATCCCCTACCACGCGTTGCTGTGGCCCAGTCTGTGTATATGTATTTTGTGTGTGTATATATGTGGTTTTTCACATACATTGAAATGCATTTTTTTTAGTTTTTGGCTTTTTAAGTCTCTTCTGCTATATTTTTCAGTGTTTTTAAGAGTGATGGTGACTTGTTGGCCTGAAAGGTGTCTTGTGTCCAAATTTGGTGTCAATTTGCCCAGTGGTTTTTGAGTTATGTTAATCCCAAACAAACATTACATTTTTATTTCTATAGATTACTAGCTGACCCAGCCACGCGTTGCTGTGGGATTTTTTTTAACTTGGGGACTGTGTGTGTAGTTATGTATATATGTATATGTATGTGCGTGTATATGTGTGTACTTATGTATATGTGTGTTTGTATATGTATGTGCGTGTATATGTGTTGATGTGTGTAAGTACAGGTGTGTTTATGTATGTGTGTATGTGTATATTTGTATATTTCTGTGCATGCATATATGTGTGTGTGTGTTTCTGTGTTCCTTTCTTTTCCCCTCTTTCCTTCCTTCCTTCACTCCATCCTTCTATCCTTTCCTTCCTTTCCCCTCCCCTCCTTCCTGCTTTCCTTCCTTTTTCCTTCCTTTCTTCTTCCCTCTTTCCTTCCTTCCTTCACTCCATCCAGGCATGTAGCCAGGGGGGGGGCTAAGGGGGCTTCAGGCCCCCCCCCGAAATTCTCAAGGTGGTCCGTGAAAAGGCCTTACTGGTACATTATTTAAACTGTTATGTTTATTCATATCATGATCTGATCACCATGCTCATTATATCCCACATTAATGGGGTTATTGGGATAACAATACAAAAGGTTTGCTAGGGTAGACCCTCTTCCACCCAGTCTCAGCCCCCCCCCCCCCTGAACCAAACTCAGTCCCCCCCCCCCCGAATCAAAATCCTGGCTACGGCCCTGACTCCATCCTTCTATCCTTTCCTTCCTTTTCCCTCCCCTCCTTCCTGCTATCCTTCGTTTTTCCTTCCTTTCTTCTCTCCTCCTTCCATCCATCCTTCCTTCTATCCTTCCCTTCCTTTCTTCTTCTCTCCTTCCATCCATTCTTCCTTCTATCCTTCCTTTCCTTTCTTCTCCCTTCCTTCCTTCCTTTCTTTTCTTTCTTTTCTTTCTTTCCTTTCCCTCCTTCCTCCCATTCCTCCCCTTTCTGTATCTGTCCTTGCTCCCCTTGTCTCAGTCCCTCCATTCCTTTCCCTACCTTTCCCTACCACCACCAACATTCCGACACTCTAAACTGCCAAGGGGGTGGAGGGGCTCCCAGCCTACATTCTAACTGAGCGAGTATTTGCATAATGCCTCTAATTGGTCTGCTCCACTAACATTCCAACGCTGTAAACTGCCAGAGGGAGGTGGTGTGCGGGATCATGGGAGTTGTAGTCCATAATGTTTTTTTTGGATTTGTGGCCGTTGGCTCTTTTTTGGGCGGGGGTGGTGGTGATGGTTTGGTAAGCATACCTCGTAGGGTTTTCTGGGTGTGTGGGCTGTTTTTGTGTTTCTGCCTTGTGTGGTTTCTTTGTCTATAAGACAGGACCCATGACACGGAGGATTTTATATATATAGATTATTACTCCAAGGATCCCATAGCATTGAGTCCTGGCAGTTCAACTGGAGTCAAACTGCACTCATTCCGCAGTGTAGATGCACTCCTTGTTCATCGATAGATGTCTCAGGCAGAACCTTTTCTTTTCTCAGGTGGGAGAGGAAATGAGTTTAGGAGAAGACATTTTGTTTCTCCGACGATTGCAGAAGTGCCGGAAACCACACGACGGTGGAGCAACCCTCCTGGATTGTGCAAAAATTTTGAAAAGCTTCCAGGATCTGCAGGATCCATCAAGCAAGGTAAGGACGCAGCCTTGTGAAGGCTTATGAACAGAAAGGGAGCCCTCTGAGATGTATTTCCGAGAGATTCAATGCAACTATTCCATGATGACATTTTAATCCCATTTGCAGTACTGTGACTCCAGCCAATGGGGGTTGTAGTTTGTGGAGGGAATTGGGATTCTCTGCTGGAAAGCTCCACACCTCTGGGCACAGAAATTCCAAGCAGCTCGCTCAACTGCAAATCCCAGAATTGAAAGGACTAGAGAGCTTCGGAGAGCTTCTGTTCGACCATTTCAAGGCTCCCTGCTTGAGCAGTGGTGGCATGATCATCAGCATAGATGGAACATGTGAGAGTTTTAGATGGATTAGGAATCACCTGGTTTTCCCTCTAATAGGCAGTAAGAGCACCTAAAGCTTCAGAGAGCTTCTGTTTGACCATTTCAAGGCTCCCTGCTTGAGTGGTGGTGGCATGATCGTCAACATAGATGAAACATGTGAGTGCTTTAGATGGATTAAGTATCAGCTGGTTTTCCCTGTAATAGGCAGTAAGAGCACCTAGAGCTTCAGAGAGCTTCTGTTCGACCATTTCAAGGCTCCCTGCTTGAGTGGTGGTGGCATGATCGTCAGCATAGATGAAACATGTGAGTGCTTTAGATGGATTAGGAATCACCTGGTTTTCCCTGTAATAGGCAGTAAGAGCACCTAAAGCTTCAGAGAGCTTCTGTTCGACCATTTCAAGGCTCCCTGCTTGAGTGGTGGTGGCATGATCGTCAACATAGATGAAACATGTGAGTGCTTTAGATGGTGTAAGTATCAGCTGGTTTTCCTGTAATAGGCAGTAAGAACACCTAGAGCTTCAGCGAGCTTCTGTTCGACCATTTCAAGGCTCCCTGCTTGAGTGCTGGTGGCATGATCGTCAGCATAGATGAAACATGTGAGTGCTTTAGATGGATTAAGTATCACCTGGTTTTCCCTGTAATAGGCAGTAAGAGCACCTAAAGCTTCAGAGAGCTTCTGTTCGACCATTTCAAGGCTCCCTGCTTGAGTGGTGGTGGCATGATCGTCAACATAGATGAAACATGTGAGTGCTTTAGATGGATTAAGTATCAGCTGGTTTTCCCTGTAATAGGCAGTAAGAGCACCTAAAGCTTCAGAGAACTTCTGTTCGACCATTTCAAGGCTCCTTGCTTGAGTGGTGGTGGCATGATCGTCAGCATAGATGAAACATGTGAGTGCTTTAGATGGATTAAGTATCAGCTGGTTTTCCCTGTAATAGGCAGTAAGAGCACCTAAAGCTTCAGAGAACTTCTGTTCGACCATTTCAAGGCTCCCTGCTTGAGTGGTGGTGGCATGATCGTCAACATAGATGAAACATGTGAGTGCTTTAGATGGATTAAGTATCAGCTGGTTTTCCTGTAATAGGCAGTAAGAGCACCTAAAGCTTCAGAGAGCTTCTGTTCGACCATTTCAAGGCTCCCTGCTTGAGTGCTGGTGGCATGATCGTCAGCATAGATGAAACATGTGAGTGCTTTAGATGGATTAAGTATCACCTGGTTTTCCCTGTAATAGGCAGTAAGAGCACCTAAAGCTTCAGAGAGCTTCTGTTCGACCATTTCAAGGCTCCCTGCTTGAGTGGTGGTGGCATGATCGTCAACATAGATGAAACATGTGAGTGCTTTAGATGGACTAGGAATCACCTGGTTTTCCCTGTAATGGGCAGTAAGAGCACCTAAAGCTTCAGAGAGCTTCTGTTCGACCATTTCAAGGCTCCCTGCTTGAGTGGTGGTGGCATGATCGTCAGCATAGATGAAACATGTGAGTGTTTTAGATGGACTAGGAAGCAGCTGGCTTCCCCTGTAATAGGCAGTAAGAGCTCCTAAAGCTTCAGAGAGCTTCTGTTCAAATGTTTCAAAGCGTTCTGCTTGAGCGGCGATGGCACAATTATCAGCATACTTGGAATCATAGGAATTTAGTAAATTAGCACTTATGCAATTTCTATTGTTTCGGTGATTCTGTTCTGGTTGATTGGAAGCAAAATGAAACTAAAACTTTTTCCGCCGTAGTAGTTCTCTAACTGTGCCATGCGGGCAGGCCTGGATTACCCATAAGGCCACCCTAGGCCACGGCCTAGGGGCGCAGACCGGGGGGGGGACGACCCACAGATCCAGACCCCCCCTCAAAAAGTAAAAAAAACAACAAGTTGGACTTCGGGCGGTTCTGCGCATGCGCGCGGAGCGCCATCCACGCCCGCCCCACCTCCCTTGCTCTGCTGCACTCCGCTTCCCTCCCTCCTTCTCAGGCCATGCTGAGTGAGTCATCCCAGAGGCAGCGGAAGCAGAAGGTGTGTAGCGCTGCGTGGATGGGGGCTGCGCAGCTGCCGCTGCGGCCTCTGGGACGACTCAGCGTGGGCGTGGCCTGAGAAGGAGGGAGGCGGGAGGAGAAGTGCTGCAGCAGAGCAAAGGTGGGGACGGGCGCTCGGCCCATGCATGTGCACCTTGGAGCGTGCGTGCATGCGTCGGTGCGCGAAGACGAGCCATGAGGGAAGACAAACAGGAGGAGGATTGCTTTGGCCAGCAGCTATTTTCTGCCAAAAGCTTCTTCAACTTCTTCAACAATTTGTGGAATTATGTCAGGGTTGGAGAAAGAGCTGTTTGGATGCATTTCTAAATGTTTTATTGTCCATATTACCCAGCATTGAATGGCCTAACAGCAGAAAGGTCTGTCCGCTCTCATTCTGCCTCATAATATTTATGGAATTATGTCAGGGTTGGAGAAAGAGCTGTTTGGATGCATTTCTAAATTTTTATTGTCCATATTACCCAGCATTGAATGGCCTAACAGCAGAAAGGTCTGTCCGCTTTCATTCTGCCTCATAATATTTATGGAATTATGTCAGGGTTGGAGAAAAAGCTGTTTGGATGCATTTTCAGTGTGGGTCTGAGTGATTGGGGGGGGGGGTGCGGTAGAGGTTGGCTTAAAGGGGGCGTAATTCCAAAGTGTGGCCTAGGGTGCAAAAAGGTGTTAATCCGGGCCTGTGTGCGGACACATCTCTGCATTTGCATCCCTTGCAGAAGTCTCCTTGAAATCAAAGGAGCATTCATTTCCCCACATTGAAATGAATGGTGACGGGTGAGATGCCGTTTGCAACCGTTGATGCTTACCAGGCATTAAAAGGTTGCTACTCAAGAAAAGGGGTTCGAATTGGGAACAAAGGAGGAAACCAGAAATGCGATGCTTGCCACTTGCCCTTTGCGTTTTCGCACCCTACTTTGACTCACACGCAACGAGTCATTCTTGTAGTTGGGTTGCTAAATACAGACTTCCGAGTCCCAGCGTTTTCATGATGCGAAACAATAATGCAGGGCAAGTGGGACTTTCTTTTTTAATTATCTGTAAGCAATGACTTCTTCTATGGAGAAGAGCACGCAGAGCCAATGACACTGAAGAACGAATGCTGTTTGATGCCACGTTAATAGCCATGGCATCAAACACGATTATCCTGTTACATGAGGGCCAGAGCGGTCAAGTCAGATACGGCCATGCTCTCTCGGAGCCCTTTCTCATAACTAATGGAGCGAAACAAGGTTGTGTTCTTGCACCAACCCTATTTACAATCTTCTTCAGCATGATGCTCCAAAGGGCTACGGCAGACCTCGAAGAAGAAGACGGCATATATATACGCTATCGTACTGATGGCAGCTTGTTCAACTTAAGCCGTCTGAGGGCTCGCACTAAGACTCTAAACTATCTATTCCGTGAGCTGCTTTTTGCTGACAATGCTGCCCTTGTCGCCCATTCAGAAGCAGCCCTGCAGCACCTCACATCCTGCTTTGCAACAGTTGCAGAGCTATTTGGGCTGGAAGTCAGCCTGAAGAAAACGGAAGTCCTCTACCAGCCCACACCACAGGAAGAACACCATCATCCCCACGTTAGCATAGGCACATCTGTGCTGAAGTCCGTTCAGCAGTTCACCTACCTGGGAAGCATCATCTCTTCAGACGCCAAGATTGACAAAGAGATAGATCACAGATTAGCAAAGGCATAGAGTGCATTCAGAAGGCTTCACAAGAGAGTCTGGAGCAACAAGCACCTGAGGCAAAGCACCAAAATCAGTGTGTACAGAGCTATCATACTGTCTATTCTCCTCTATGGGTCTGAAGCATGGGTCACCTATCGCCAACACCTACGACTCCTCGAACGCTTTCATCAGTGCTGTCTTCGCACAATCCTAAATATACACTGGACTGACTATGTGACTAATGTTGCTGTTCTTGAGAACACAGCTGCGCTGGGCAGGGCACGTCTCTAGGATGGAGGACCACCGCCTCCCAAAGATACTACTCTACGGTGAGCTCGCAAGAGGGACGCCCCCCAAAAAGAGATATAAGGACTCCCTGAAACAACATCTCAGGCTCGGCCAGATTGATCACCAACAATGGTCCACCCTGGCGTCACATCGGGAGGCGCACTATCCACAATGCTGCGGCCTCTTTTGAGAAGACACGCCGAATGGGTCTCGAAGAGAAATGACAACGGAGAAAGAACCGCAACCTGGAAACAACATCACCCAAGGAGACTTTCTGCTGTGTTTTCTGCAGCCGAACTTACCTATCTCAGATTGGCCTTTTTAGTCATCAATGCGCTTGTAAAAAGCGTGGGATGAGTCCTTCCTAAGAATCTTCGTTCGCGAAGTAATGCTGAAAATAGCCATGGCTCAATGCTATCCTGGGAGTTGTAGTTTTGCAAGGTCGGCAGCCTTCTCTGCCAAACCGCGTTTCCAGGCTTTATCTAACCATATGCAAACTTCTGAGCTGTTGAACTTGTTGACTGAAAGGTCGGCGGTTCGAATCCAGGGAGCAGATGAGCTCCCGCTGTCAGCCCCAGCTTCTGCCAACCTAGCGTTTCGAAAACATGCAAATGTGAGTAGATCAGTAGGCATCGCTTCTGTGGGAAGGTGATGGTGCTCCATGCAGTCATGCTGGCCACATGACATTGGAGGTGTCTATGGACAGCGCCGGCTCTTCGGCTTAGAAATGGAGATCAGCACCAACACCCAGAGCCGAACTCAACTAGACTTAATGTCAGAGGGAAACCTTTCCCTTTACCTTATATATTGAACCAATGTTATCCTGTATTGAATTATATTTATTTTTATTTTTATTTTTTGTCTAGGTCCCCCAAGGAAGCGCTGTAGCCATGCAAAAAGGTAAGCGGTTGACTTTATTTCGGGAAGTTTCAGAGGAAGGATCTGGCAAAAACAACTCTGAATATTCATTGCCTAGGGCAGGGGCGAGCAATTATTTTTTCCAAGGGGCCACACGAGAGCCAAAAAATATTATGGAGGGCCGCACCTAAAGGCTGAACTACATTCTAATCGACATAATTTATTTATTTATTTACCATATTTACTATATATTACACATCATTAATATTAACATATCAATATATCAAGAAATATTCATATATTATTAGTATTAATATCATAATTATTATAGTATATATATAGACATTATAATATATTGAAATTATAATACAATATAACATTTTATTATATTATTTATTATATTATTATTATATTATTATAAAATTATTATAAAATAATAATAAAAACCACTAAAATAAAATGAAATTCAAGAAGACAAGGTGCGAACCAAGATGGAGGCTGACATCCTCAAGAGAGGAAGGATCCCAAGATGGAATGGCCCAATGGACCCAGCCCAGAGGATGGCAAAGTGGACCCAGCCGCCACAGCAGCAGAGCAGCAGACGATTGGAGGCTGCAGGCGTCCGCCCGCTTTCGCCCCCAGCCGTTCCCCAGCTAATCGCCCTGCCATGGAGTGCCTGCCATACCGGCTTTGGAGTATCTGCCATCCCGGGAGGCAATCTGGGCCTGCAGCGGGAGCAGTCGGCGACCTGAGGCGGCTGCTCACCCTGGCGACTCAATAATATTTTTTGGCTGTCATGTGGTCCCTTGGAAAAAATAATTGCCCACACCTGGTGTAGATTCACCGTGAGTTAGCTGACTTGGGGTTACATTCATAATGAAGAGTTATAAATAAAGATTATTATTATTATTATTATTATTTGGATTCCACTCTCAATGGTGTCATTCTTTGGAATCCTAGGACCCATTGTTTGGTTATTTATGTATCGTGTCAGGAGTGAACAAAACAGTTGTATTGCATTAAAAAACCAAAAAAACAAACAAAACACCAAGTTTGCAAACTTGGCATTCGATTAAATGTCCTTTAACCAGGAAGCTGGCCACTTGGAAGGTCCTCCATTGTGCATGTGGCAGGGCTCAGGTTGCATTGCAGTAGGTGGGCTTCATTGTTTGGTGAAGTCCTCACAATTCTCTAGTTCAGGGCTGTCCAACTGGCAGCCTGGGGGCCGTACATGGCCCCCGAGCCCCTTCCCTACGGCCCCCTAACCCCCTGCAAGACATCAGTTTTTATTTTTTAAAAAAAAATTGAAAAAAAATTCCCAAAATTTCGATCTCCGGGGCGGCGAGTGAGGAGGAGGCGAAGCCATGTCAGATGCCCTAGGGGCGGGACTTCCCCCCTGCCTGTTCCTCGCTCGTGCAGGGCCGCGTGCGGGCTTGCACGCCAGGGCGGGATCGGCGAGCCACCCTCCACCGTGTCCCTAGCTCTTGCAGCGCCCGCGCCGGACGGAAGGTATGCTCGGGGGCTTACCTTCCTTCAGGCGCGGCTGCTGCAAGAGCTAGGGCGACGATCCCCCGGCCCGCCTCCCGCCCTGGTGCGCATGCCCCGCATCTTGCGAGAATCACCCCTTTTCGGCAGGATGACGTCAGGCGCCGAAAAGGGGCAGGTCGCGCAAGATGCCGGGCATGCACGCCAGGGCGGGAGGCGGGCCGGGGATCGGCGAGCCCCCTCCACCGTCTCCCTAGCTCTTGCAGCGCCGCGCCTGAAGGAAGATAAGCCCAGGAGCTTACCTTCCTTCAGGCGCGGCTGCTGCAAGAGCTAGGGACACGGCGGAGGGCGGCTCGCCGATCCCGCCCTGGCGTGCAAGCCTGGTATCTTGTGCGACCCGCCCATTTTCGGCGGGGCTGGGTGACATCAGGCGTGGCGCCTGACGTCACTCCACCGAAAAGGGGTGGGCCGCGCAGGACGCTGGGCATGCGTGTCAGGGCGGGAGCAGCCCCGCCCCCGTGAGTGCCCCCGCCCCCGCTGCTCCCCCGCGAGCGGCCACGGCCTCCGCTGCGGCCCCCAAGGTGGTCAGTCACCTGAATTCCGGCCCTTGGGCCCGAAGAAGTTGGACAACCCTGCTCTAGTTTAATGCTTTCCAAAATTGGGCCTTATCGGTTTGGCCAACAGCTTCCAGAAGTCCCATTCAGCACAGCCAAGGATTTGAGGATCTGAATTCTGAAGCATCCTGAGGACCAATTTTTTGGGGAATCCTGCTTTTAGGGCTTTGACTATCCTTTGAGCTGACTTCTAGACATGTCAATGAGAGTTTGGTGATCAAATGGACACAAGAAAATGAGCGCTTTCTCAAAAATATCATTTCAGGTGACAAGAGGCCATCGGCAACCATTCACCTTGCAGGTCTGAAGGGCATCAACAAAGGTGAGCATCAAGGGTGAATAATACAAATCGAGAAAGGATCAAAATGTCCCTCTCGTTCTAGCTTTCAATCCTGTCCAAACCTTAAGCTTAGCACTCTTTCTGGCCTCCCTCATCACCACTCCCAGCTTCAGAGTCAAGCCAGTCACTTCAAGGATACCATCCATCTTGCCCTTTGTTGGCCCCGCTTCCTTTTTCCTTCCATGTTCCCCAGCATCATTGTCTTCTCCAAGCTCCAAGACACGAAAGATAAAGCGGTGGCCTTGGGGTCACCTTAGGTCAGAAAGGACTCCGAGGGAAAACTGAATCATAGAATCCTAGAGTTGGAACAGATCCCAGGGGCCATCTAGTCCAACCGCATTCAGGTCAACCTTCAGCCAACCTTCAGGTCAGCAGTTAAGCCGACTGTGACGAATGGCCTGTGTTTTAGGTTAGTGGAAAAGCCCAAGGTAGAGAAACCCTTTTTAAGGGATGGCTGGTGTTATGGTCTGTTGGAAAAACGGCCATGTTAAGGTTAAATTTTCCCTAGATAGGGCTGAGGTAAGCCAGGATTAGGGAATGGAACCTTGGAGAGCCAGTGGGCTGAGTTTAGGCCAGGCAGAGAGGAGAACGTCAGTTAAGGTTTAAAATCTGACAGTTGGGAGCAGTTAGAGAGGCTCGGAACTCTCAGAGAGAGCTGAGAGGGAGCTCAGAGGGAGCTCAGGAGTTCTGTGTTAGACTCTGACAGGAGAGGTCAGAGTGGGATTAGCTCCTGGAGGGAGTTAGCAGCATTTTGCTGGTTTTAAGGACTCTGTGAGGCATCAGAGTCAGGGAGTTATTAGGTAGCGGGTAATTCCTCATCAGAATTATCTAGGGCTACAGTGTATTAGTAATGTTTGTTCAAAGATAGTGCCAAGAAGTAACCACACGCTCCATTCACAAGTTTTGTAACCATACGCTCGTTCACTGTTAAGTAACCACCAAGCAAAGTGCCGGTGTCCTCACAAGTTGTTGTTGTTAAATAAACCTCAGTTCTGTTTTCACCCTTCAACCTTGCCTCCCGGTGCCTTCTATCTTTCCTTGCTTTTATGGTGGCAGCGTAGTTGAATAAATCACAGTTCAGCCAACCTTCAGGTCATCAGTTCAGCCAACGTTCAGGTCATCAGTTCAGCCAACCTTCAGGTCATCAGTTCAGCCAACCTTCAGGTCATCAGTTCAGCCAACCTTCAGGTCATCAGTTCAGCCAACCTTCAGGTCATCAGTTCAGCCAACCTTCAGGTCATCAGTTCAGCCAACCTTCAGGTCATCAGTTCAGCCAACCTTCAGGTCATCAGTTCAGCCAACGTTCAGGTCATCAGTTCAGCCAACGTTCAGGTCAGGTCATCAGTTAAGCCATCAGTTCGTTCAGGTCATCAGTTCAGCCAACAACGTCAGGTCATCAGTTCAGCCAACCTTCAGGTCATCAGTTCAGCCAACCTTCAGGTCATCAGTTCAGCCAACCTTCAGGTCATCAGTTCAGCCAACCTTCAGGTCAGCAGTTCAGCCAACCTTCAGGTCAGCAGTTCAGCCAACCTTCAGGTCAGCAGTTCAGCAGCACAAGGATTTAACCCATTGCGCCACCGCGGCCCCTTACATGGCAGTGTAGATCCAAACTTATTGAGTTTTGGCCTTGATCATAGAACTGCACTGACATTTCTCTACGCACTTTCTAGGTTCTCCACAGTAATTTTGTTGCTAGATTATCATAAGAACATAAGAACATAATAAGAGCCATGCTGAATCGGGCCTCAGCCCATCTAGTCCAGCATTCTGTGTCACACAGTGGCCCACTAGTTGTACACAGGGATCTCTAGCAGAAAGGAGGGCAAAACCCTCACCTGCTCCCGACCCCCCACAACCAGTACCCGGGGAAATCCTGCCTGCCTCCATCAACACAGAGGTGGCACTTGGATGTCCATTTCAGTAACTACTGATTCCCTTGGTATCCATGAATCTGTCTAATCCTGCCTTGAAGCTGTCCAGGCTGACAGCTGTCACAACCTCCTCTGGAAGTGAGTTCCATAACCCAATGACCCTCTGGGTGAAGAAATATTTCCCTTTATTAGTCCTAATTTTCCTACCTTGGAGCTTTAGGGAGTGCCCTCTAGTCCTAGTGTTGGGTGACAGAGAAAATATTTTTCTTTATTCACCTTTTCTATCCCATGCATGATCATATACACTTCCATCAAGTCACCTCTTAAACGCCGTCTTTCAAGGCTGAAAAGACCAAGGCGTTGCAACCTGGTTTCATAAGGGAGCTGCTCCGTCCCTTGGATCACTTTTGTTGCCCTTCTTTGTACCTTTTCCAGTTCCGTTATATCTTTCTTGAGGTGCGGAGACCAGAATTGTACACAGTACTCCAAATGTGGCCTCACCATAGATTTGTAGAGAGGCAATACAACATTTGCCGACCTATTTTCGATTCCCTTTCTGATCATGCCAAGCATAGAATTTGCTTTTTTCACTGCTGCAGCGCACTGGGTTGGCATCTTCATTGAGCTGTCCACCAAAACCCCAAGATCCCTTTCCTGGTTTGTCTCGGAATGCTTTGACCCCATCAATTGGTAGGTGTAGTTGGGGTTCTTTGCCCGATGTGCATGACTTTACACTTGTTTAGGTTAAAATGCATTTGCCACTTTGTTGCCCATTCACTCAATTTCGAGAGATCTTTCTGGAGCTCTTTACAGTCAGTTTCATTTTTAACTACCCTGAACAGTTTAGTGTCATCTGCAAACTTTGCTACCTCAGAATTTACTTCTACATCCAGATCATTTATGAATAAATTAAAAAGTAACGGTCCTAAAACTGAACCTTGGGGTACGCCATCTATCATTACGCAGAATATAATGTCCTTCACATTAAAAACATCTATTTATTTTTCCCTATAGTTATGCAGTGGAAGAATACCAGCTACGCCCCAATGGATGATGTGTTTTCGTACCAAGATGGAAAACTCACCGTAATCCGAGGAGGGCGATACTATATCTACTCCCAGGTGGCCTTTTGTACCAACCCGGTGCCCCACGCGCCATTCAGTGTCAACCTGTACCTTCACTTGCCCACTGAACCCGATAAGCTCCTATTGAAAGGCGTGGGGACCCACGGCGGGGCGGACGACCTCTGCGGCTTGCAGTCCATTCACCTCGGGAGAGCCGTCGAACTCCGGCCAGGACACACCGTCTTCGTGAATGTGACGGACTCCTCTAGAGTAAACTATGACAATGGAAACACGTACTTTGGCATGTTCGAGCTCTCCTAGGAGGAGGAGTGGCCTCGCTTTGCTGAGCAAAGCCATGTCCCCCGCCCCAAATAATATTTATAACCCCCTCCGTTCTTCTTCGTTGTATATTTTATTTTATTTATTCATGTTAATCCTGGGAGCTGAAATGTAACGCCGTGACGCCGTACCACTCCAAAAGTGTGTGTGGTAGTTGCTAGGTGCATAACATTGTGCGAGGGTTAATATGGTCTCTCCCTAAGAGCTTGTGTGCGGGCACAACAAGTCAATCTATCTATCTATCTATCTATCTATCTATCTATCTCAGTGTTTCCCAACCAGTGTGCCGGGGCACACTAGTGTGCCGTGAGCGATCATCAGGTGTGCCGTGGGAAATTGGAACCTCTAGGAGGAGAGCGGGGAGAGTCTAGTGTGTTGAAGTATAAAAACCCTAAGAAACCTACCTCGATAAAGGCACAAAATTACAAACACCCCCCTCCCCACCCGTTGTCTACTTGGTCTCTCCATGCATTGGGAAGGCCTGCCTCCCTTTCCCCAAGTAGAGACCTCCTCTTGCCCCCCCCCCAGGTCTAATGCCGGATGGTTCAGTCCAGCGCCGCCCCGCCCTCCTCCCCCTCCTCCCCGGTGCGAGCGAAACCGCTCTCGGGCTTCCTCTGGCTCCCTGCCCGCCACCGGCTTCCTTCCTGCCTGCTTCGCCAGCCCCAAGATGCCCACATGGGCCACCCCGCTGACCCCCGAGGAGCTGCACAGGTGGTGCGTGAGGCTCCTGCTCCCCATGACCCCAATTCAAGCCTGGCGGGGAGGGAGGAGGCAACCTAAGTGAGAGGGAGAGTGCTGGTCTTTCGAGGCCCCCCCCCCCCCTCCAGAAACTGTAACTACCAAATGTCACGGTCTATTTTCCCCAAACTCCATCTGTGTTCACATTTGGGCATATTGAGTATTCATGCCAAGTTTGGTCCTGATCCAACATTGTTTGAGTCCACAGTGCTCTCTGGATATAGGTGAACTACAACTCTAAAACTCAAGGTCAATGCCCACCAAACTCTTATAGTATTTTCTCTTGGTTGTGGGAGTTCTGTGTGGGAAGTTTGTCTTTCTGCCATTCCTGCCAGGATATCTATGTTGTGTTCATCGAAACAGGTCCGGGTTTCACACTGAGTGTATAAATACATTTAAAAACATATTAACTATATGTATTACTGTGTTAGAGTGTCATTTTGTGTCATTTTGGTTGGTGGTGTGCCCCAGGATTTTGCAAATGGAAAAAGTGTGCCATGGCTCAAAAAAGGTTGGGAAACACTGATCTATCTGTCAAGTCAGAGTACGGTATGTGTGTATATCTCTTTGTTTGGTCCACAAAGGGTCCCACTTGTCTAGATTAATCTGGGCCAAATACTGGCGAAGGAAGGAAGGAAGGAAGGAAGGAAGGAAGGAAGGAAGGAAGGAAGGAAGGAAGGAAGGAAAAAGGAAGGAGAAAGAAGGAGACAGGGAAGGGGGAAGAAAGAGGGAAGGAAGGAAAGACAAAAGGGAAGAAAGGACGAATGGATGGATGGAAGGCCGGAAGGAAGGAAGGAAAGGAAAAAGTAAAAGGGAAGGGAAAAAAAGGAAAAGAAGCATGGGAGGAGAGAAGGAAGGAGGGAAGGATGAAAGGGTGGAAGAGAAGGTTGGAAGAAGAGACGGAAGGAAAGAGGAAAGGAAGGAAGGGGAATGGAAGAAGGATGAAGGGGAGGAAGGGAAGGATGGAAGAAGAAAGGGAGAGAGGGATGGAGGGAAGAAAGAGGGGGGAAAGGAAAGACAAAAGGGAGGTAAGGGGGAAAGAGAAGGCGGAAGGAAGAAAAGGAAGGGAGGGAGGGAGGAAGGGAGGAAGGTGGAAGGAAAAAGGGAAGAAAGGGAGGAAGAGAAGGATGGAAGGAGAGAAGGAAGGAAAGGGAAGGAAGGAAGGAAGGGGAATGGAAGAAGGATGAAGGGGAGGAAGGGAAGGATGGAAGGAGAAAGAGGGAGAGAGAGAAGGGGGAACGAAAGAGGGAAGGAAGGAAAGACAAAAGGGAAGGACGAATGGATGGATGGAAGGAAGGAAGGGAAAAGTAAAAGGGAAGGAAGGAAAGGAAGCATGGGAGGAGAGAAGGAAGGAAGGAAGGATGAAAGGGTGGAAAGGAAGGATGGAAGGAGAAAGGGAGAGAGGGAAGGAAGGAGGAAAGAGGGAAGGAAGGAAAGACAAAAGGGAAGGACGAATGGATGGATGGAAGGAAGGGAAAAGTAAAAGGGAAGGAAGGAAAGGAAGCATGGGAGGAGAGAAGGAAGGAAGGAAGGATGAAAGGGTGGAAAGGAAGGATGGAAGGAGAAAGGGAGAGAGGGAAGGAAGGAGGAAAGAGGGAAGGAAGGAAAGACAAAAGGGAAAGAAGGATGAAGGGGAAGGAAAAAGGGAAGAAAGAAAGAGAAGCATGGAAGGAGAGAAGGAAGGAGAAAAGGAGGTAAGAATGACAGAAAGGGTGAAAGGGAAGGATGGAAGGAGAAAGAGAGAGTGAAGAAGGGAGGAAAGAGGGAAAGAAGGAAAGACAAAAGGGAATGAAGGAGGAAAGAGAAGGAAGAAAGGGGGGAAGGTGGAAGGAAAAGGGGAAGGAAGGGAGGAAGAAAAGGATGGAAGGAGAGAAGGAAGGAAAGAGAAAAGGAAAGATGGAAGGAGGAAGAGGGAGAGAGGGAGGAGGAAGGAAAGAGGGAAGGGCGGATGAAAGATTACTACTACCACATCAGCTCTAAATGATTAAATATGGTTTTCTGTGGGCGAGCAGATGGGTGGCATATGTTCTGTATTAGAAGCGAGAGCTGATGTGGTCTATCCAATGCCATTTTCTGAATCAGCAGCACTCCAAATAAACAAACCCAATCTAAAGTTGTTCAAAAACTGATTCGTAAACCTTCTGGTACTAATGTTGGAGACAGGGCCAGTGGAAGCGTTACGCCAACTACGCAGCCGCGTAGGGCGTCGTCACCTGAGAGGGGCGTCGTCACCTGGGAAGGGCATCGTCACCTGGGAGGGGCGTCGTCACCTGGGAGGGGCGCCGCTGTGCCGGCCCCGCCCCGCCACCCCGCTGCCTGCGTCTCCGTAGCCGGCCCCGTCGCCCGCGCACTGGCACCAAAGCGGGAGGCGCGCTTTGGAGCCAGTACGCATGCGCGGAACTTCTGCGCATGCGCGAAAAACTCCACGCATGCGTACTGGCTCCAAAGCGCACCTCCCACTTTAGAGCCAGTACACATGCGCGGAGATTTGCGCATGCGCACTGGGCTCCAGAGCGTGACTCGCGCTCGGGAGCTACTGGGGGGGGGGGCGCGAAATATTTTTGTCGCTTATCCCCCCGGAATAGGTAGGTCCGCCCCTGGTTGGAGAGTGGTTAGGAATTGTGGGAGTTGTAGTCCAAAACACTTGGTGGAGGACCAAATTTTGCCCATGCCTGATGCGCACCGTAAGAAAAACACACGTGTTGTTCGATTTCTTTAAAACCCTTCTTTATTGTGTCGAAAAACCACAATTTAAAAATTGCTCAAAATAAAAACAGGTTTAGAAAAAAGTGTAACTTGCATCAGTCGTCCCGACGGTCAACGAAAACATTAACATGACAAGAGGGAGGAAAATGGAAGGCAAAGGGGAGAAGAGGAGCTTATGTACAAAGAGCTTGTAAACACATTACGCGCATCGGGAACACTGCAATCGGATTGACATGGCTTCTCTTCCTTTCTGGGATCGCCTTGGCTTTCACAATGCAACCCTTGCAGAGGCCTTCTTCCTTTTGGAAAGGACTAAGGGTGTGTCTGCACTGTAGAATTAATGCAGTTTGGAACCACTTTGAGTGCTCTTGGCTCAATGCTATGAAATCATTGGGAGTTCTGGTTTGGTGAAACTCCAGCCCTCTTTGACAGAGGAGACTTTGTCGAACTACAGCTCCCATCGTCCCATCGTATTGAGCCACGACGGTAAACGTGGTGCCAAACTGCATTAATTCTACAGTGTTGGGCCCTCTAGATGTTTTGGACTTCAACTCTCACAACTCCTAACAGCCATAAGCAGTTAGGAATTGTGGGAGCTGGAGTCCAAAACAAACTTGGGCCCTCCCGGTGTTTTGGACTCCAACTCTCGCAATTCCGAAAGCCAGTAGGCTGTTAAGAATTTTGGGAGTTGAAGTCCAAAACACCTGAAGGGCCCAAATTTGTTTTGGACTCTGACTCCCTTAACTCTTAACGGCCTACTGGCTTTTTGGAATTGCAAGAGTTGGAGTCCAAAACACCCAGAGGGCCCAAGTTTGTTTTGGACTCTGACTCCCATAACTCTTAATGGCCTACTGGCTTTTTGGAATTGCAAGAGTTGGAGTCCAAAACACCCAGAGGGCCCAAGTTTGTTTTGGACTCTGACTCCCATAATTCTTAACGGCCTACTGGCTTTTTGGAATTGCGAGAGTTGGAGTCCAAAACACCTGGAGGGCCCAATTTTGTTTTGGACTCTGACTCCCATAACTCTTAACGGCCTACTGGCTTTTTGGAATTGCGAGAGTTGGAGTCCAAAACACCTGGAGGGCCCAATTTTGTTTTGGACTCTGACTCCCATAACTCTTAACGGCCTACTGGCTTTTTGGAATTGCGAGAGTTGGAGTCCAAACACCTGGAGGGCCCAAGTTTGTTTTGGACTCCAACTCCCATAATTCTTAACGGCCTACTGGCTTTTTGGAATTGCGAGAGTTGGAGTCCAAGACACCCGGAGGGCCCAAGTTTGTTTTGGACTCCAACTCCCACAATTCCTAACAGCCTACTGGGAGTTGGAGTCCAAAACACCCGGAGGGTCTAAGTTTGCTCATACCTGGTTTAGATGCACCCTTGGAGAGCATTTGTGACTCCAAAGTCTTTAGGACTGCAGCCTTAACATTTCCTTATCATACATACATAGTCATACATATAGATTTTAACAATTGGTGCATACAGTGCAAGTAAATATCAGGGTTTGATAGTGGGACAATCGGCATTTTCCAACTATTCGATTTCAAAGAGGGACATTGGGCTGTGAAGGGAGAGCATCGCAAAGTGGTACAGTCCCATCTCCTCCCTCGCTGGCACCCCCAGCCAGCTGGGGACGATGGGAGATGTAGTCCAGCCACATCTACACAAGGCTGGGGCAGCTTGCATGAAGGTTTGAGCTGGACAAGAAGGAAGGAGTTGGATGGCAACTCCCATGCAGCGTGTGGGTTGGAATTATTATAGGCAGGGCTGGTTCACTTGCTTGTTGTGTCGTCAAAGGCTTTCGTGGCCGGAATCACTAGGTTGCGGTGAGTTTTCAGGGCTGTCTGGCCATGTTCCAGAAGCATTCTCTCCTGACGTTTCACCCACATCCATGACAGGCGTCCTCAGAGGTTGTGAGGCCTGTTGGAAACTAGGCAAGTAGGGTTTATGTATCTGTGGAATGATGTCCAGGGTGGGAGAAAGAACTCTTGTATGCTTGAGGCAAATGTTGCAATTGGCCATCCCGATTATTATTATTCCTATTATTAATAATATTGTTTATTGTTTTCATATATATATAATATAATAATATAATAATAGGCTTGTGTAACAAGTAACAGTACTGAATGGCCTTGCAGCTTCAAAGCCTGGCTGCTTCCTGCCTGGGAGAATCCTTTGTTGGGAGGTGTTAGCTAGCACTAATTCTGGAATTGTCCTATTTTTTGAGTGTTGTTCTTTATTTACTGTCCTGATTTTGGAGTTGTTTAAAAAAAAAAAAAATAAAATACTGGTAGCCAGATTTCGTTCATTTTCATGGTTTCCTCCATTCTGTTGAAATTGTCCACATTGCTCCCGACAAAGGATTCTCCCAGGCAGGAAGCAGCCAGACTTTGAAGCTGCAAAGCCATTCAGTACTGTTACTTGTCACACAAGCCCGAGTGACACTTTTTAGGACAAAGATGAGGACACGGTTTTACTGCTTTAGCTATTGGATGTGTGGATTAAACATTGTTTTTAATTGTTATTTTAACTGATTATCGGATTTTGTTTTTAATTAATGGCTCTGTTTCAATTTTGTATGTTTTATGGCGATTTTAGGCATTGAATTGCTGCCTTTGTCGCCCCACCCCCACCCTGGGGGGGTTGAGAAGGGTGGGCTAAAAATACTGTAAATAAAAAATAAATAAATATTATACTGCAGGGTATATCTTGGTTCAAAAACTGTGGTAATGCTTCTCTTTACTTACATTTACCAACCCCCCACAAACCTAACTTGCCTAGTTTCCAATAGATGCCTGCCATAGATTGTGGCGAATGCTTCTGGAACATGGACAGACAGCCCGGAAAGCTCACGACTAATCACTTGCATATAGTTTGGGTTCACTAATATGTCCTTTTCGACCACAGAATGCAAACAAGGGCCTCCTGTACACAGTGAAATAGCTATAATCTCTTTCTCATTCGAAGGGGAGACGAGTGAACATTCATCCGGTTTGCTTGTGCAAAATTCGGCACACAAATGACAACGTCTGAAATATTTCGCGCATTCGACCATCACAGAATCTCTTTTAAGAAGTATTTAATTCAATCTCTTGAAAGCCAGTTCGCTCCAAAATATTCTTCAAATACTCAGTTGAAAGAGGGACATAAACAAGGATGGATCTTGACGGACTGATTGAGTCCTTCTCGATGGACGGATGACAAGGGGCGTTCATTAAAGGTTTCCCCTGACCCACTTCGATTCATCACAAGAGGCTGAAACTGCACACGTGTCATGATGCAAGTCTCTATAGGTTACGTGCCAATTTACGGCTCAGAACTGAGAACGGTCTTGATGTTACAGGTGCCGAAGTGGCGTGAGGTTTGAGAATGGACCCAGAGGAAGACAGAACAGTCGTTCGGTTCCTTTTCTTGAAAGGCCAAACACCAAAGGAGGCGTTCGATGAGATGGAAGAGGTCGATGGTGAGGATTCCCCATCATATGATGGAGTCAAGAACTGGCATCGTCCATTCCAATGTGGTTGGACTTTGGCGCAAACAGCTCCAAATCCAGGGCAATCCCACTCTGCTATTCAGGCCCGGATTAAGCCTTTTTGGCGCCCTAGGCCACACTTTGGAATTATGCCCCCAAACCAGCCTCGACCGCACTCCCCCACCTCCTACTCCTCGCTGCGCCACGCGCCCTCCTTCCTTGAGTCAAGGAGGAGGAGGAGGAGGGAAGCCCTGCCCCTGGGGGTGAGGCTTCCCTCCACCTCCTCGCACCCTCCTTCCTTGACTCAAGGAAGGAGGGCGCATGAAGGAGGAAGGAAGGGAAGCCCCGCCCTCAGGGCACCGTAAGGAGGAGGCAGAGGGAAGCCCCGCCCCCAGGGGCAGGGCTTCCCTCCGCCGCCTCCTCCTTGCGCCCTCCTTCCTTGACTTCCCCGGACCCTCGCAGTGCGCCCTCCTTCCTTGAGTCAAGGAAGGAGGGCGCGAGAAGGCAGAGGGAAGCCCTGCCCCCGGGGCCACTGCCGGACATGCGCAGCAGGAGGGCGCGAGCGCCTCTGCCTCCTCTGCCATGTTCCTGGGTACCGCGCATGCTCAGCAGCAGCCACGGGGGCGGGGCTTCCCTCCACCTCCTCGTGCCCTCCCCTGACTCAAGCAAGGAGGGCGCGAGGAGGAGGAGGCAGAGGGAAGCCCTGCCCCCGGGGCCACTGCCAGACATGCGCAGCAGGAGGGCGCGAGCGCCTCTGCCTCCTCTGCCATGTTCCTGGGTACTGCGCATGCTCAGCAGCAGCCACGGGGGCGGGGCTTCCCTCCTCCTCCTTGTGCCCTCCCCTGACTCAAGCAAGGAGGGCGCGAGGAGGAGGAGGCAGAGGGAAGCCCCGCCCCCGGGGCCGCTGCCGGGCATGCGCAGCAGGAAGGCGCGAGCGCGTCTGCCTCCTCCACCATGTTCCTGGGTGCCGCGAGCTTCCCTCTGCCTCCTCCTCCTCGAGCCCTCCTTCCTTGACAAGGGGGTGGGGGCGATGGCGAGGGGGGCCCACATTCCCTCCTCCCCGCCCCGTCGCAGCGGTCTCCCCCCACCCTCTTCCGAGAGAGAGAGTAATCTCCATGCCGCGCGTTGCGGTTTTGTTTCAACATTTTTTTTGGTCCGTGTGAACTGCGCCCCCCTTGCCTTGCGCCCCTAGGCCATGGCCTAGGGTGGCCTAATGGGTAATCCGGGCCTGAGCGAGATGTTTACAGTTGCTTCAAAATATGGGAGAAGTGTGTGTCCCGAGGTGGCATCGATGGAGAGACGGACTCATAGCCGTGCCAAGTTTCATTGCTCTCCGTCCACAGGAAGTGGGTCCGGGGAAATCTTTAACGAACGCCCTTGTAATTCGGAGCCAACCTACTGAAGTCTACCAATGAATAAAAACGAATGATTCTAAGGAGAAAGCATCCCTTGTGTCCAAGAGGATAGAAATAGGTATCACAGCATGTCTATTATTATTATTATTATTATTATTATTATAGATGGGGGGAACCGAACTAATTTTCCTGATTATCTGAGAAACAAAGTGCAAATTACCTTTGGTTTTTTACCTGATTGCGGTTCAAGAAACCGTTCCTTCCCACACTCCATCAATAAATAAAGTCCAAGGCATCTCAAAGAATCGAGAAAAGGAAGAAAGGAAAGGCGGAGAAAAGCTTTTCTTTTCTTTTTTCCTTTTTGCATCTCCTGTGAAGTTTCCACTTTGCAATCTTCGCTCAGAACAGCAGAAGTCCATATTCCTAGAAGAAGATGCACTGAGGTAATGGACGTTTGAATGACTCGAAGGGGCAGAAGTGGATTTTTTTTTTATAACAAGCAACCATCACCGGTTGCCATTGGCATGGGAAACCGACTTCGCGAATGGGGCAAACCAAAGAGGAGCGCAGCCGTTGTCCTTCCTTTCTTGCTGGCACACGAACGAAAACCAAACTCAGGGCAAAATAAAATGCACACACAGAGGCACACAAAAATATAGAGTGAGAGGCATCCAGCGCTATGACCCCACTTCCTCGGAATACCTGCTTTCATGTCCAACCTGGCATTAAGAAATCAAGCCAGGACCGAAGATCTCCGGACGGTTTCTTCCCGAACACATTCGTCCGTCTGCTTTAGCAACCTCCGAACTAACTTCTCCAATTCTTTCCTCGACTTCAGTTCTTCTTCCAAGCATTGCCTCATGCGTTTATTCTCCTACAGCATGACAAAGAGAAAGGAAGAAAACCGGGCATATAAGCAGGGCCGGTTCGTCCATTAGACGAACTACGCAGGCGCGTAGGGCGACGTCACCGGGGAGGGGCGACGTCACCCGGGAGGCAGCCCGGGGCGCTCCGGCCGCGCTTCCGCATGCGCGGAGCTTTTTCCGCATGCGTACTGGCTCCCGCTTTGGATTGGCGCATGCGCACTGGCCGCCAAAGTGGGAGGCGCACTCTGGAGCCAGTGCGCGCGCAAGTTGGCGTGTGCGCACTGGGGGGGGGCGCAAATATTTTTTTGTGTACCCCCCGGGAACAGCTTGATCCGCCCCTGCATATAAGTTAGGCCTGGTCAAGGAACGGAGACAGCTTTGGCTGCCTTGGTGAGTGACCTCCATAGAGCAGTCTTTCCCAACCAGTGTGCCGTGCCACACTAGTGTGCCGTGAGCAATCATCAGGTGTGCCGTGGGAAATTGGAACCTCCAATACCCTTTCTTCCCCCTCCTGCTGAACACTTTTTCTCGGGCTCCCTTCTTCCCAGCCTCGCTCTGCTCGCTTTGCTCACGCTGCCATTTTGATCCGAGGGGGCAGCATGAGCGTGTTCAGGAGGGGAGGGGGGAAGGAGGAAGACGTGACCCATGCAGGCGCTACTGTGCAGACTCACCCCACATCTTCCTCCCTCCCCCCTCCCCTCCTGAACATGCTCACGCTGCCCCCTTGGATCAAAATGGCGGCAGCGTGAGCAAAGCGAGGCAAAGTGATCAGAGTGAGGCTGGGAAGAAGGGAGCACGAGTGGAGAAGAAAAAGTAAGTGTTCGGCAGGAGGGGGAAGAAAGGGCGCGAAGGGGGAAGGGGAGGAAGAGGTCTCTCTCGAAAGCTGGCATGGGCAAACTTGGACCTTCCAGGTGTTTTGGACTCCAACTCCCACCATTCCTAGCAGCCTCAGGCCCTTTTCCTTTTCCCCCTCGGCCACTTAAGCAGGAAAGGGCCTCAGGCTGTTAGGAATGGTGGGAGTTGGAGTCCAAAACACCCAGAAGGCCGGAGTTTTCCCATGCCTGTTTTAGGGACCTTAAAGTGGTGAGCCTCCTTCCAACATTGTGATTCTGGATAGAAAATAAACAACAACATAACATTGTTTGAGTCCACAGTGCTCTCTGGGTGTAGGTGAACTACAACTCCAAAACTCAAGGTCAATGCCCACCCAACTCGTATAGTATTTTCTCTTGGTTATGGGAGTTCTGTGTGGGAAGTTTGATTCCATTCCATCATTGGTGGAGTTCAGAATGCTCTTTGATTGCGGGTGAACTATAGCTCCCAGCAACTACAACTCCCAAATGACAAAATCTATTTTTGACTGATGGTCCCTCCTTGGGTTAGTATGACTATGTTTTGTGGACAAATTTGGCAGCAATTTGTCTAGTGGTTTTTGAGTTATGTTAATCCAACAAATGAACATATATGCCTCATTTAGAAACAAACCAAATCTGGGTATCTTCTCATTTGTTGTCCATTATAATATTCTGGTTTGTGCAAAAGGGTTTTGTTGGGTGCATTGGGGATACTTTTGATTACCTGCTTCAGTTCCTTGACCTCATCTTTCAGGGCATAGACAGTGTCCACGAGACTCCTGGAGAAGGAACAGATGGCACAAATATAATAATAAATAAAGTGGAAAGAAATCCTTTCACTTCAACAACTGTGACCTAAAATCTCATCCCTTTAGCCTTTGGCTCTCTCTAGGCTAGGAATCTGGTCCTTGAATCTCCCATTCCTGATTTATTTATTTATTTATTTATTTATTTATTTATTATTCGGTCTTCTATTCCGCTCCTCCCTGCAGGCTCGGGGCGGATCACATCATACAGTAAAACATATAGTAAAAAACATAAAACATAACAGTGATAAAAACGGAGATTACAGTTCTTGAATTCAAGGACATACGCATGCCATTTGCAATTCAGGCTTAGCTAAAAGCTAGCCTAAAAAGGGCGGCCTTACACGCCTTTCGAAAGGGGGCGAGCTCTGAGATTGCACGAGTATGGTTTGGAAGCGAGTTCCAGAGCGCAGGCGCCTCGGCAGAGAAGGCTCGCTGTCTCGTAGTAGACAGGTGGCAGGAGTGGGTTGATGGGATGACCAACAGGTTCTGCTCTTCCGAGCGTAGCGATCTCGGGGGAACAAACGGGGTAAGGTGGTCCCTCAGGTACACAGGCCCTAGACCAGGGGTGCCCACACTTTTTCATCATGCGAGCTACTATATGAACAATCAAGTTGAAAAGATCACCTGTTGTCCATGTGAGTGTGCGCGCGCACACATGCGCGCACGGTCCTACTGCAGCCTTTTGTCCGCGCGGGTCTTCTTTCTTGCCTGCCCACGAACTCTTCGCCGCGCGCCCCCGGGAAGGGGATCCTCCTTGCCTACACGCACGCTCTCTCTTAATGACTTCGTTGCCTGCCTCCTTCCTGCTGCGTGCTTTCGCGAAGCAGAAAGTCCCCGTCCCGTCCTGCTTCTTGCGTGCACAGCAGGCCCCTCCCACGCACGCAGCAGGAGGGTATTTATAGGCACACCCGCCAGCGCTCCAGCCAGATATGGCTTCGGCGACGGCTCGGAAGGCGCAGGGCTGGGAAGAGGGGCCGCCTGGCTGCTGCCTGGGCCAGGAAACTCAACCGAGAGAGGGACCCACGTGAGGCTGGAGCCTCCCCACGGCACCCTCCCCCCCTCCCTCGAGGCTTCCTTACCTGGGCAGGAGAAGGAAGAGTGGAAGAGGTGCTTCCCCAAAGTGACAGATGCAGCGGGGGGGGCTTCCTTCCTTCCTTTCGAGGTGTCACCCGCCCAAGTGGACGGCTGGCAAGAAGGACGACACCTCCCACTGGTGGCAGAGCCACCCTCTCTCTCTCTCTCTCTCTCTCTCCCGTGGGCCCTTGCCACCTTTCTCCTTCGAGGGCGAGAGAGGGCGAGGCGGAGAAAGGTGGCGAGGGCACAAGCAGCAGCAGCAAGTGGAGTCTCCATCCCTCTCACAGCCTCACATCCTATCCGTGCGCGTGCCTTCGCCTTGATTCCCCCCCCCCCCCAGCAGCAACCAATGGGCGGTCATGTCACCACACCATGCGTGGCAAGACGAGCGCCAGGGCCCACCCACTAAAGCTTCATTTTGGCAAAAGAAGCCCCGTGAAGGTGGTGGCGGGAGCGCACGTGCGCGCGCATGGCAGGAGCGCACCATCTGGCTCGTGAAGCCCAAAGATCACCTGGAAGAGGGCCGAAGATCACCTAGGTGCTCCTGATCACCACAATGAGCACCCCTGCCCTAGACCGTGCAAGGCCCTAAAGGTTAAAACCAACACCTTGAAGGCAATCCGGTACTCAATGGGGAGCCAGTGCAGTTGCCGTAAAATGGGAGTGATATGCTCCCTCACTGGTGCTCCCACCAGCAAGCGAGCAGCGGCATTCTGCACTAGCTTGAGTTTCCGGATTGTCGACAAGGGAAGGCCAGCGTGAGGGCATTACAGTAGTCCAGCCTCGAGATGACCGTCGCTTGGATCACCGTGGCCAGGTGGGTTCCTGGACAGGTAGGGTGCCAGTCGTCTAGCCTATCGTAGATGGAAAAAACGACGTTTTGCTACCCATGGAGATCTGGGTCTCCATGGATAGCAAGGGGTCCAATTGGACACCCAAGCTCTTTACAAGAGATGACGGGCTTAATTGCTCACCATCCAGGGTAGGCAACCGGCACTCATCCCACCCAGGTCGACCGGGCCACAAGATCTCTGTCTTAAAGACCATCCTATTCCTCAGACCAAATGTGGTGAGTTTGAATGGCTTTTTGTGGAAAGTTCTGGAAAGCTCTCCCTAAAGAGGCTCAATTGGCGCCTTCATTGAGGTCTTCCTGGCACCAGCTGAATGTGGTAGTTCAGCCTGTGACTGTGTCTGATGTTCATGATGGTGCTGGCTTTTCTGGGCCTGGGTCTGTTGGCACTGGGGATGAGGGTTTGCCTGGGCCTGAATTCAGCCCAGGCGAGAGGCCCGAGGTGTCTTATGAGCTGTTTCTCTTGCAGATTCACAAAGTCACATTCCTGGGAGTTGCCTTCAACAGCCTTTCTCTGAGAAACAACTGTCTTCTGAGGATTATTTGTCAGGTGGAGAGTTTAATGAGCGTGAAGATAGAAAGCAAGACTTTTGTAAACAGAGACGAAGTTCTCACGCATAGCAAAAGATCCATTCGTCTGTAGGAGAAGAGGGATAAGAAACCCTTATCTCAGGGAACCTACGGCTTGGGAGCCAGGTGTGGCTCTTTTGATGATTGTGTCTTGCTCGCAGAGCCACTTCATTAGGCCCCGCCTCCTCCTGCTGGAGTCCCTCTCAGTTCCTGTCCCGTATTGATAGGCATGACTGTAGAATGCACCCTGAGCAAGCCTTGTGGCCTCTTCCCCTTTTGTTGTCCTTGCTCCTTGTCTGAACGCCAGGGAATCAAGCTGTGCTGCCCCTTTAAGAGATTTCCTCCTCCTTTTCCCTTCTCCCCTTGCCTCGCTCATGATGTCAGTGCGGGGCTGGGGCTGTTGCTGCTGCTGCTGCCTGGGCTTCCGTGGCTAATGGCGGGGGATCGGTGGGGCGATGCAGAGAGAGGGGAAGGGGAAATAATCCTGAGGGCGGAAAGAGGAAAAGGGCCCGGTTTTCTCCCGTCCCCATTGCATGTGGCCTTTGATTTTTGGGGAGCCACATGAAAGGGGCTTGGGTTTGCAAAGGAAACGCAAAAGAAATGTTTTGTGTGGGATAGATGGTGTGAGGACTTACCCATTTTATGCTAGGCCCAGACCAGCATAGCAGTTTGGCATCCATGGTAAAACAGGATAGCCAGGAAAGGGGGAGTGGCTTGGATCCTTCTCAGGGAGGGAGAGAGAGAGCTGCCTGGGAGTGGATCAGAGCTGAGGGGAGGAGCCGAGCTGCTTGAGAGGGAAAGAAGTGTAGCTAATTCAGGATTCGGTTGTCACAGCTGTAAGAGAAAGCAGTCTCTTGACAGAGCTGAGAGTGAGCAGTCAGGGAAGACAGTTGTCTTGTAAACTGACAGGAAAAGTTCTGTGTGAAACTGACAGGTAGTCAGTCACAGGCTTGTGGAATCTCTAGGGCTTAGAGATCAGCTCACATCTCTGGAGAAGCAAGCTATAGAAAAACTCTAGGATAGAGTTAGTAGCTAGGGTGCTTCTGGTAGACTGAGTGTTAGCTCAGGGAACTAACTAGGTTAGTTAGTTGAAGACTACTCACATCTAGTTTTAATATTAGAGTGAGGGAGTTTAGAGAGACAAGTTTCGAACTGTCTAGTTTTGTAATGAAGTTCTAAGAAACCAATCTTAAGTAACCAACACGCTGTAGTACCATTCTGAATAACCATTACGCATTTGCGCTTTAAGATCTGCCTGTTAAGTTAATAAAAGTTCAATTTGTTAACTTTACAATAAAGATTTCAGTGTGCCTCATTACCTGAGTGTGTGCCAGTTCCAGCCTTCCCACATTCCCAGTCAGGGAGAAGATATCTCGCCTCAGAAATCCTCTTAGCTTACCTTCAGTTTAGGAGCCTAGCTTAGCTATTATTTTAAAAGAAATCCTAAAAACATTTTTTTAGGTTGGTGGCAGCATCCTAGTGGTTAAAGCCTCCTAGTTTTATAGCCCAGGTCATCACAGATGGGAAGGAGCTGTGCATCGGATACGATCTTGGGAGAAGAGGCAGTGTCTTGGAAATTTGGAAGTGCAGTCACAGAAGGAAGATTCCCCACTGTTCCCAGATTGCATTGAGGGAATCATAGAGGTGAAAGAGAGAACCGAAGAGCTATCCAGCCCAATCCCATTCCTGCGCATGCGCACTTCAAAAGCCCTCTTTCCCAGTGCGTTTGCAAATGCGCGGGGAAAGAGGCCGCCACCGGGGTGCTTCCTGCCCATGGCCGCACTGTGCGATGGTGTGCCTCTCCTAGAGGCTGGTCCTGCACCCCTCTGGGGGCCAACAAGGAGGCCTCTCCTATCAGCTGTGCAGGCAGTGAGAGAGAGTCCAGGGATTTTGATGTAGACCTGAACCAATTGAAGGTACAGTAAATCTCATCATCTGTTCTACATCCTCCCCCAAACCCCTCCAGTATTTTGTGGAGCACAGAATGCTCTTTGATGTCTGGTGAACTATAAATCCACACAACTGCAACTCCCATATGTCAGGGTCTGTTTTTCCCAACCTTCTCCGGTATCTTCTGTTGCTCCTGGGAGTTGTGTATGCCAAGTTTGGTTCAGTTTAATGTTTGCTTGAGCTCAGAATGCTCTTTGATGGCTGGTGAACTATAAATCCACACAACTGCAACTCCCATATGTCAGGGTCTGTTTTCCCCACCCTTCTCCAGTATCTTCTGCTGCTCCTGGGAGTTGTGTATGCCAAGTTTGGTTCAGTTTAATGTTGGTGGAGCTCAGAATGCTCTTTGATGGCTGGTGAACTATACATCCACACAACTGCAACTCCCATATGTCAGGGTCTGTTTTCCCAACCTTCTCCGGTATCTTCTGCTGCTCCTGGGAGTTGTGTATGCCAAGTTTGGTTCAGTTTAATGTTGGTGGAGCTCAGAATGCTCTTTGATGGCTGGTGAACTATAAATCCACACAACTGCAACTCCCATATGTCAGGGTCTCTTTTCCCCAAC
The DNA here is from genome assembly GCA_030556195.1 of Anolis apletophallus. NCBI lineage: Eukaryota > Metazoa > Chordata > Lepidosauria > Squamata > Anolidae > Anolis > Anolis apletophallus. Next base: position 5,673,641 of record JARBWK010000016.1, read on the forward strand.
CTTCTCCGGTATCTTCTGCTGCTCCTGGGAGTTGTGTATGCCAAGTTTGGTTCAGTTTAATGTTGGTGGAGCTCAGAATGCTCTTTGATGGCTGGTGAACTATACATCCACACAACTGCAACTCCCATATGTCAGGGTCTGTTTTCCCCAACCTTCTCCGGTATCTTCTGCTGCTCCTGGGAGTTGTGTATGCCAAGTTTGGTTCAGTTTAATGTTGGTGGAGCTCAGAATGCTCTTTGATGGCTGGTGAACTATAAATCCAAACAACTGCAACTCCCATATGTCAGGGTCTGTTTTCCCCAACCTTCTCCAGTATCTTCTGCTGCTCCTGGGAGTTGTGTATGCCAAGTTTGGTTCAGTTTAATGTTGGTGGAGCTCAGAATGCTCTTTGATGGCTGGTGAACTATAAATCCACACAACTGCAACTCCCATATGTCAGGGTCTGTTTTCCCCAACCTTCTCCAGTATCTTCTGCTGCTCCTGGGAGTTGTGTATGCCAAGTTTGGTTCAGTTTAATGTTGGTGGAGCTCAGAATGCTCTTTGATGGCTGGTGAACTATAAATCCAAACAACTGCAACTCCCATATGTCAGGGTCTGTTTTCCCCAACCTTCTCCGGTATCTTCTGCTGCTCCTGGGAGTTGTGTATGCCAAGTTTGGTTCAGTTTAATGTTGGTGGAGCTCAGAATGCTCTTTGATGGCTGGTGAACTATACATCCACACAACTGCAACTCCCATATGTCAGGGTCTGTTTTTCCCAACCTTCTCCAGTATCTTCTGCTGCTCCTGGGAGTTGTGTATGCCAAGTTTGGTTCAGTTTAATGTTGGTGGAGCTCAGAATGCTCTTTGATGGCTGGTGAACTATAAATCCACACAACTGCAACTCCCATATGTCAGGGTCTGTTTTCCCCAACCTTCTCCGGTATCTTCTGCTGCCCCTGGGAGTTGTGTATGCCAAGTTTGGTTCAGTTTAATGTTGGTGGAGCTCAGAATGCTCTTTGATGGCTGGTGAACTATAAATCCAAACAACTGCAACTCCCATATGTCAGGGTCTGTTTTTCCCAACCTTCTCCAGTATCTTCTGCTGCTCCTGGGAGTTGTGTATGCCAAGTTTGGTTCAGTTTAATGTTGGTGGAGCTCAGAATGCTCTTTGATGGCTGGTGAACTATAAATCCACACAACTGCAACTCCCATATGTCAGGGTCTGTTTTCCCCAACCTTCTCCGGTATCTTCTGCTGCTCCTGGGAGTTGTGTATGCCAAGTTTGGTTCAGTTTAATGTTGGTGGAGCTCAGAATGCTCTTTGATGGCTGGTGAACTATAAATCCACAGAACTGCAACTCCCATATGTCAGGGTCTGTTTTCCCCAACCTTCTCCAGTATCTTCTGCTGCTCCTGGGAGTTGTGTATGCCAAGTTTGGTTCAGTTTAATGTTGGTGGAGCTCAGAATGCTCTTTGATGGCTGGTGAACTATAAATCCACACAACTGCAACTCCCATATGTCAGGGTCTGTTTTCCCCAACCTTCTCCGGTATCTTGCTGCTCCTGGGAGTTGTGTATGCCAAGTTTGGTTCAGTTTAATGTTGGTGGAGCTCAGAATGCTCTTTGATGGCTGGTGAACTATAAATCCACACAACTGCAACTCCCATATGTCAGGGTCTGTTTTCCCCCAACCTTCTCCAGTATCTTCTGCTGCTCCTGGGAGTTGTGTATGCCAAGTTTGGTTCAGTTTAATGTTGGTGGAGCTCAGAATGCTCTTTGATGGCTGGTGAACTATAAATCCAAACAACTGCAACTCCCATATATCAGGGTCTGTTTCCCCCAACACTTTCCAGCATGTTCTGTTTCTTACACTCACATTTAGTTGAATTCAGTCTTAAAATATATTATATGGCTCTCTGAGTCAAAAAGGTTCCCGACCTCTGCCTTATCTGGTTGTAAGGGCAAGAGAAATGCTTTCCTTTCGATTCTGGGGTCAGGAAAAGCTTTATATTGGTACAAGGGAAATAGTTAGTTCAGTCTTGTCAACGTTGGAATTTCTTGATGGTCTTGTTTCCAAGTGTCCATAGTTTCATGTTCTAGGTTTTTGCAGGCCCCTGTATTGGATTTTCATGTTGCCATGTTCTATAGATTAAATACTTTTGGATCTTGTGTTTTTTACCTTTGTGTCTTGAAGCCCATAGACTATTTTTTGAAATATTAGGACTATACTGTTTTTACAATTTTACTGCTTTGCTTATACATATTCTTCAATAAACTGCTTGCTGATTATTATTATTATTATTATTATTATTAACCGCATTTCTATCCCGTCACTTCTCAACCTCCGAAGGGGGACTCAGGACGGCTAACATTGTGCCCCGTTAAGAGGCTATTACAAGCAATTACAATAATGAAATCACAAATTAACATATCATAATTAAAACAATACATAATTAAAAACCATGCATAAGCCAACATGAAAACAGTAAACCAGTCTCGTTCATCGTATCGTCATTGCAATACATCCCTTTAAAGTGCTGCATTACATCTATTGACCAAAAGCCTGGTCCCAAAACCATGCCTTTAATTTCTTTCAAAAAGCCAGGAGGGATGTGGCTGATCTTATCTCAGTTGGGAGTGTGTTGCATAGTTGGGGAGCCACTGCCGAGAAGGCCCTGTCTCTTATCCCCGCCAGGCGCATTTGAACTGTTGATGGGAGCAAAAGCAGAGCCTCCCCAGATGATCTTAGATTTCGAGGTGGGACGTAGGGGTGGATGCGTTCGGACAAGTAACCTGGGCCAGAACCGTTTAGAGCAGGGGTGCCCACACTTTTTCAGCATGTGAGCTACTTTTAACCAACCAAGTCAAAAAGATCTACCTACCTTCCCCGCGCGTGCTTCTGCCGCTGCGCACACGCTCCTGCGCTCCTGCTCCTTCCGCCCGCCTCGCACTCCTTCCACGGGGCATAGCGGGAACGAGGGAGCACGGAGCGCGAGGCGGGGCCTCCGGAGGGAGCGCTAGGCGGGGCCTCCGGAGGGAGCGCAAGGCGGGGCCTCCGGAGGGAGCGCGAGGCGGGGCCTCCGGAGGGAGCGCTAGGCGGGGCCTCCGGAGGGAGCGCAAGGCGGGGCGTCCGGAGGGAGCGCTAGGCGGGGCCTCTGGAGGGAGCGCAAGGCGGGGCGTCCGGAGGGAGTGCGAGGTGGGGCCTCCGGAGGGAGCGCTAGGCGGGGCCTCCGGAGGGAGCGCAAGGCGGGGCGTCCGAAGGGAGCGCAAGGCGGGGCCTCCGGAGGGAGCGCAAGGCGGGGCGTCCGGAAGGAGCGCGAGGCGGGGCCTCTGGAGGGAGCGCAAGGCGGGGCCTCCGGAGGGAGCACGAGGCGGGGAAGCTGCTGGCAAGAGAGAGGCAGGGTTCCCGCAATGCCCCGCGGAAGTCGCTCCCTCGTTCCTGCAATGCTGTGCGGAAGGAGCGCCGGGCGGGCAAAAGGAGCAGGAGCGCAAGAGCGTGTGCGCGGCGGCAGGAACACAGAAGCGCACGGCGGCAAAACGAGAGAGAGGCTGCGATTGACCTCATTTGGACTCGCGATCGACTTCGTGGGCAGCCCTGGTTTAGAGCTTTATAGGTCAAAACCAGCACTTTGAATTGGGCTCGAAGATGGACCAGCAGCCAGTGGAGCTGATATAACATATACCAGACTGGCGTGGTGTTTAAGGACAGAGGTGTTCCTACTCTGGAGTACAACGCTGAAGATCTTTCTATCTTCCTTGAATACTACTTGCAAAATCCACGCATAAAGTTCTTGAACGTTGAACTAATAGGATCTATACTTGATGTTGCCGGGACTGTTGTTGTGCTTGGCTTCAGCATCACATTTGCACACGTGTCCTTGTGTTACTTCATTGGAAACCACCTGAATTTCTGCCCCAATTCAACTCACTTTTCTTCCGTGACGGTTTGCCCATTGCTTCGCGTTTCCTCAATGATGATTTTCTCTTCTTCTGGAAGCAGGACTTGGGCAACGGAGTCTTTACGGGAACCTGAGAGGAAACAGGAGAAGATGTGTTCACAATAAGAATCAAGAGACATCTCAATCCTTCCCTTGAGTACAGCATGCATTTTCCTACGTCTTGGCCTTCGATTCAAGAGTCTAGGACTAGCAATAAAAGATATGTCACTTGAAAAAACCCCCCACATATCTTCCTCTGTCTGGGTATGATTTTTTTTTGATATACCATCTCAACATCTCCAGCAAATGCTTGTCTCTCTGTTTCCATCTCTTCAGAAGATGTTCACGCCTCACCCAGGAAGCTGAAAGGTGCGGCAGATGAAGTGATAGCTTAATTTGGGCTTCCTATCCAAAGCTCAAATCGCATCCTGAGATTACCATCAGTTTTGCTCTCAGTGAGTTGAGAGGGAACTGAGTGGGAAGGTTATGTTTTTACTCCCCCACCTCCTTCCGCCCTCTCCTTTGTGGCCATTGGGCCTGCTCTTTCTAGGACCGTGTAATGAGGTCACTATGTGTATTGAGAGTTTTATCTATATTTTATGGTTAAATGTGTGGTTTGTATTATTACATTGTGTTAAATGATTAAATGTTAGACAGACCACAAAGAGTTAACGGGAAATATTACAGTGCACAGCCTTTGAGAAGTTCCGTTGCTATAGCAACAGGAGGCGGAGCCTAACACTGGCTTTAGAATGTCCAGGTTTGAAATTCTTCAGTTAGTCAGGAGCGGTTAGACTAGCTGGTGGCAGTTTGAGAAGCTGCTGTTGTCTTTTCTGAGGAAAATAGAAAAGGTTGTATTTTGATACTACAGAAAGGCAGTTAGGTTTGGAAAGCCTATAGAAACCGCTGTTTGTAGGTTCGGCTGGAAAGCTAACCTAGAAAATAGATAGAAAGCCTATTGGGGCAGAATATCTATAATATTATTGAGTCAGTGTTTCAAGAAATATAGTCAAACGTTGTGCTTAGAAACATAGTAACCTTAAGACCGGTGCCTCTAAGGAGATATTGTAACCACCTAAGCTCTGTGTACTTTGAAACCTCCACGCTTGGAACCTTGTTAACCAATAAACAGTTAAAGTTCTTGATTCATAAATCTCTCTCTGTGAACTCTTTTTGGTGCAAGCTTTAGAAACATCGGGTGGTCACATAACTTGGTGGCAGTGATTGGTAAGTGAGTAATTGGTCAAGAATTACTCACTGGTGACAAAGGTTATAAAGTAAGGAGGCTTCCTATAAATAGGTGGGATAGCCGGCCCTGCCACAGTTCTACACAGTTAGATTGAAGAAAAAGATCTTCATGTAAGCTGGTGGCAAAAGATTCCTCACATAAATTGGTGGCAACGACCCTGTCACAGTTTTGAGTTCGAATCACCTCACAAATTGACGCTAGCTGTAAGTGGCGTCATTACAGACCGTTTTCAGACATTGGACCCTTTCAAAAGCCTGGCCTTTGTCCCACCAGAGTCCAAAGATAGTTGGCTAAATATCAGAATAAAGGGAACTACCGTATGTACTCGAAGATAAGCCAAGTTTTTCAGCCCTTTGTATTATTGGAGTCCCCGGTGGCGCATTGGATTAAACCCTTGTGCCGGCAGGACTGAAGACCAACAGGTCGGAGGTTCAAATTTGGAAAGAGCATGGATGAGCTCCCTCTGTCAGCTCCACCTCCCCATGCAGGGGCATGAGAGAAGCCTCCTACAAAGATGGTAAAACATTAAAACATCTGGGGGTCCCCTGGGTAAGGTCCTTGCAGATGGCCAATTCTTTCACACCAGAAGCGACTTGCAGTTTCTCAAGTTGCTCCTGACATGAAAAAAATATATTATTATTATTGAGTTATTGTTGATACCATATTGTTTTGGTTGGCCCTCCTTTTCCACTTAAAGAGCTAGTTTACTGTGTGTATCCGGGCTGTATGGCCATGTTCCAGAAGCATTCTCTCCTGACGTTTCGCCCACATCTATGGCAGGCATTTATTTATTTATTTATTATTTTGATTTATATACTACCCTTCCCAAAGAGGCTCAGGGTGGTTCACACTAGTGAACAACATAATCACAACATAGTTAAAAACATAATAAAACAGATTGAGGCAAGAGTGGAATTTAACAGCCTTAAAGGTTAAACGCCTGCCTGAAGAGATGGGTCTTGCAGGCCCTCCGGAAGGCCTGTAGGTGGGTTATTGCTCGAGCCTCCTCCGGGAGGGCGTTCCAAAGGTAGGCGCTACTACAGAGAAAGTACGCTGCCACATCTAGGACAGGCGGCAGATCTTAAGTGATGGAACCTCCAATAGGTTTTGGTCCATGGACCGTAGTGGTCTCTGGGAAATGTGCAGGGATAGGCGGTCCTTCAGGTACACTGGCCCCAGGCCATGCAAGTGAGTCAATGAGGGAGGGGTAGGCTAACAAGCACAAGAACGCAAAGGGGAACCAAGGGGATGGCGCAAAAGGAAGCTCACAGATGGTTGTGATCAATCACAATGCCATTTATCATTACACAATATGAACAATAATGATTCAACAGTGATATAAGGTAAAAAAGCACACACGTATTGTTAGTACAATAAAGCAGCCTGATAAAGTGAGTACACAACAATTAACCCGCAATAGTACATTCATAGGATAGGGATAACAAGGGCAAAAGTCCAGGGTAATACGAAATTCAGTGTGACTCACGACAGGGAAGTCCAGGGATGAAAGCAGGGCTTGGCGTGGTACGGGGGGGCAAAGGACGAAGCCGGGCCGGAGCACTGGAGGCACGTCACAAGGGCGCGCTGGAGGCGCGTCACAAGGGCGCGACTGGAGGTGCCGGCTCCGTGGCGCGCTTGCCGCGTCACAAGGAAGCGACTGGCAGCGCGGTGAGCAGCGTCATCCGGGGGCGCGAACAGCCCGAAGTAAACAATGAGGTAATCAATCAGCGACTGGGTCCGCAGGAAAAATATGCAAGGGGGAAATAGGACAATCAAAGGAGAGCCGGGACCTTGCCGAACGGCTTGGAAATCCTTGGAGGCGCCAACAAATATTCGCCGTTTTCGTGCCTGAACGGGCACTTCTTCTGGGCGCGTCACTGAGTCATTTAAATCAAGGTGATCTCTACTGGTTGCATCAAAGATTTAGAATCCAAAGGGCTGGATACAGATGGAAAAACGCCGCTCTGCTCACGGTGGAGACCTGAGCCTCCATTGTCAGCAGAGGGTACAGTTGGACCCCCAGGCTTTTAACCAGGGCCGGCGGGCTAACCACCTCGCCATCCATTATTGGCAGCTGGAGCTCACCCCCCCCCCCCCGCCCGGGCGACCCAGCCACAGGACCTCCGTCTTCGACGGGTTCACCTTCAACCTGCTGGCCCGTAGCCACCCAGTCACGGCTTCCAGGCACTGATGGAAATAATCGGGTACAGAGTCCGTACGGCCTCCCATCCTCAGCACCATCCTCAGCACCAGCAGGCATCCTCAGAGGACTGCTGGAAACTAGGCAAGGCTTATGTATCTGTGGAATAATGTCCAGGGTGGGAGTGTAGATGTTGCTATTAGCTACCTTGATTAGCACTGAATGGCCTTGCAGGTTCAAGGCCTGGCTGCTTCCTGCCGTGGGGAATCCTTTGTTGGGAGCATGTGGACAATTTCAACGGAAAGGAGGAAACAATGAAAATGAACAAAATCTGGCTACCAGTATTTTAAAAACCTCCAAAATTAGGACAGTAAATAAAGAACAACACTCAAAAATCATTGAATTTCAGAAAGGCTACAATCAGGGCCAGCTGACACCTCCCAACAAAGGATTCCCCCAGGCACAAGGAGGCAGGCTGGCTTTGAAACTGCAAGGCCATTCAGTGCTAATAAGGGTGGCCAAGTGCAACATTCACACTTCCCTCAAACAGACAGGAGTTATTTCTCCCACCCTGGACATCATTCCACAGATATATAAACCCCACTTGCCTAGTTTCCAACAGACTTTACAACCTCTGAGGAGGCCTGCCATAGATGTGGGCGAAGCGTCAGGAGAGAATGCTTCTGGAACATAGCCAGACAGTCCGGAAAACACACAACAGCCCACTCCATGTTCAGTTCTTATCATACACAATTGATGCATTGAAGCCACCAACCTGAACTCAAAGTCTGTTGAAAGCTTGCGCCGGTGCAATAAGCCTCAATCACTTTGAGAATTTGAGCATCTTCCTCCAAGGCAGCAGTACCTGGAAAAAACATAAACTTTTGAAATAGCGAAAACATGGGAAAGCGCTTCAAAGATCAGTTCTGCTCAAGTAAGTGCGGCCTGGAGGGAAATGAGGGAAGTAGGATTGGCTGGAATAAAAGGGGGTGGAGCCTAACTTGGAAAAAGAAAAGAGGTTTTGAAATCTGACAGCAGTTGGTGGCTGGGTGTCAGAGAAGTCGGTTGAGGGTGTCAGAAGAAATAGGGTTGGTGAGTGTTAGTAAGAAGTGGCCTATGAAGAAGAAACTCTTAAAGTCAATTCTATTCAAGTTTTTAAAATAAATATCAACATTTTATTGTTCAACGACCAACTGCCTCACATGTGCCTCAGTCAAAAAGAACTTAAACCAGTTCCTACAGTAATCCAGAGTCCAAAGGTGGCAGCATACCGGATTTGAAGAAGAAATCATTTTAGTTTTCCTCCAGTGAGCCAAAGGGCTTAACCCTATTCATAACTGTGGTGGTAGCCAGTGGGTTTTCAAAGGGGTTTCGGCCAGGAGAGCATTCCAGTTCAGTGCAGTTTTAAATCCTCTAGCACAGTGATTCCCAAACAGTGTGCCGTGAGCGATCATCAGGTGTGCCGTGGGAAATGGGAACCTCCAAGACCCTTTCTTCCCCCTCCTGCCAAACACTTTTTCTTCTCCACTCGGGCTCCCTTCTTCCCAGCCTCGCTCTGCTGGCTTTGCCTCGCTTTGCTCTGGGGCGAGTCTGCGCAGTAGCGCACGCACGGGTCACGTCTCCCTCCCTCCCCCTCCCCTCCTGAACACGCGCACGCTGCCCCCTCAGATCAAAATGGCGGCAGAAGCGGCAGTGTAGAAGAAAAAGTAAGTGTTGGGCAGGAGGGGGAAGGAAGGGCGCGAAGGGGAAGGGGGAGGAAGAAGTCTCTGTCGAAAGCTGGCATGGGCAAACTTGGACCTTCCAGGTGTTTTGGACTCCAACTCCCACAATTCCTAGCAGCCTCAGGCCCTTTTCCTTTCCCCCCCTCAGCCACTTAAGCAGGAAAGGGCCTCAGGCTGTTAGGAATGGTGGGAGTTGAAGTCCAAAGCACCCAGAGGGCCGAAGTTTTCCCATGCCTATTTTAGGGACCTTAAAGTGGTGAGCCTCCTTCCGACATTGTGATTCTGGATAGAAAACAAACAACAACATAACATTGTTTGAGTCCACAGTGCTCTCTGGGTGTAAGTGAACTACAACTTCCAAACACAAGGTCAATTGCCAAGCAAACCCTTTCAGTACTTTCTGTTGGTAATGAGAGTTCAATATGCCAAGTTTGGTTCAATTGCATTGTTGCAAGAGTTCAGGATGCTCTTTGATTGTGTGTTAGCTATAAATCTCAGAATCTGTAACTCCCAAATGTCAAGGTCTATTTTCCCCAAACTCCATCTGTGTTCACATTTGGGCATATTGAGTATTCATGCCAAGTTTGGTCCTGATCCAACATTGTTTGAGTCCACAGTGCTCTCTGGATATAGGTGAACTACAACTCCAAAACTCAAGGTCAATGCCCACCAAACTCTTATGGTATTTTCTCTTTGTAATGGGAGTTCTGTGTGGGGAGTTTGTGTCTTTCTGCCATTCCTGCCGGGATATCTATGTTGTGTTCATCGAAACAGGCCCAGGTTTCACACTGAGTGTATAAATACATTTAAAAACATATTAACTATATGTATCACTGTGTCAGAGTGTCATTTTGTGTCATTTTGGTTGGTGGTGTGCCCCAGGATTTTGGAAATGTAAAAAATGTGCCGCGGCTCAAAAAAGGGTGAAAAACACTGCTCTAGCACAGGGGTCAGGAAACCTTATGACTCTGAGAGCCATGAAAGCAAAATATTTGGATTTTTTTTTCAGTGGGAGCCATATAATATAAATGTCATAAATACATAAATACATAAATACATAAATACTTGGAGGCAGCAGTTAGCTGTCTCTGTGTCAAATGCGCTGCTATGTGCAGCTGCCGAAGAGCATAGGCATGCTCCAGGCCCTTGAGGAGGGTCCTTCGTCCCCTCCCCTCTCCTCCCACGCATGCGCCCCTTGGCCAAAAGAGCGCGAGGCCACTGCACCGATAAAGCTGAGAAACCATCGCAAGGGGCGACCCGCTGAGGGTCTGGCGGGGTCACTCCCAGTGGTGCCTCCGCCTTCCTCACTCACTTGAGGGACGCTAAGCGCTGCCAAGAAATGAACTCCCACCTCCGCCACTTTCGTGCTGATTTCCCTTCGTCGGGAGGGGCGGAGGCGGGGATCGAGGAGGAGCCTCCTTCCTTCTTTCCCTCTCTCCCTCACAAACGCACACACAAACGCTTTCAAGATGAGAGGGGGAAGGAGGACGCAGGGCGCATGCGCACATGGCTCCTTTGGCTTGGAATTCGAGAAGGAGAAAAGAGAAACTGCTCAGGCGCGAAGCGAGGGAATCCCAAACTCTTGCCTGCGCAAAACGGCTGAGTGAGCCAGGTGCAATCATCAAGATAGCCACACCTGGCTCGCGAGCCATAGGTTCCCGACCCCTGCTCTAGCAAGTAATACACTTATCTTTATATTGGTGGCAACAGTTTTGCTTCATTGGGGTCAGGCCCGGATTACCCATAAGGCCACACTAGGCTATGGCCTATGGGCGCAGGCCTGGGGGGCGCCAGATCAAGGGCCGAAAAAAATGTTCAAACAAACCCGCAACATGCGGCATGATGACTCTCTCTCTCTCTCTCTCTCTCTCGGGGCGGGGGAGAGCGCTGTGAGGGGGCGGGGAGGAGGGAATGGTGGCCCACCCGCCACCGCCACCGTCCAATTGTCAAGGAAGATGGGCGTGAGGAGAAGGAGGGAGGCGGAGGGAAGCCCCGCCCCCGGGGCCGCTGGCGGGCATGCGCACGCAGCAGGAGGGTGCCTCTTCCTCCTCCGCCATGTTCCTGGATGCCACGCATGGCCGGCAGCGGCCCCGGGGGCTTCCCTTCTTTCCTCCTTCTCCTCGGAAGGAAGAAGGAAGAGAAGCCCCCGGGGCCGCTGCCGGCCAAGTGCAGCACCGAGGAACATTGGGGAAGGAGGCAAAGGTGCTCGCGTCCTCCTTCCGCGCGCATGCCCGCTAGCGGTGGCCCCGGGGGCGGGGCTTCCCTCTGCCTACTCCTCCTCGTGCCCAAGGGAAGGAGGGTGGGGAGAGAAGGAGGCAGATGGAAGCCCTGCCCCCAGGGCATGCGCGCACGGCAGGAGGGCGCGAGAGCCTCTGCTTTCTTCCCTAATGTTCCTGGGTGCCAGCTCCGAAAGGCCCAGGGGCCGGGAAGGGGCCTGGGAGCGGCATCCTGGGCTCCTGCCTGGCCCAGCTGCACAAGGGCGCCAAGCCGGGCCTGGGCAAGGCCTTGCTGACCCTCTGCACGCAGCACATCGGTGAGAGAAGAGAGGCAGGCGGAAAGAAGGAATGTGTGTATGTGTGGGGGTGTGCGGTAGAGATTGGTTTGGGGGCATAATTCCAAAGTGTGGCCTAGGGCAGTCTTTCTCAACCAGTGTGCCGTGGCACACTAGTGTGCCGTGACGGACCTCCTGCTGTGCCACGAGAAAAGCTCTCTGCCCCCCTTCCTCCCCCCCTCCTGCTGAACTCTTGCTGCTTGGGGGAGGAGGAGGAAGGGCCAGGCAGTGGCGAAGAAAAAGAAGAAGGGACCAGGGCTCCGCCTCCTTCGGCCATTTCCCCAGCTAGTCTCCAATCCGCCATGACTCCCACCATGACTCTCGCCCCTCGCTCGCTGAAGCCGCGTGGAGGAGGAGCCCCGCCCACTGAAGCCCGTTCACTGTAGGAGAGCTGAAGCTGGGGGGAGGGGGCAGGGCATGGCGCGGTCTGTAGGAGAGTGAAGCTGGGGGGAGGGGTCGGGGCATGGCGTGGCCTGGCTCTGCCCCCTCCCCCGGCTTCGGCACTCCCAGCAGCTGCTCCAGTCTTGAGGGGACAGTGCCAAGCCAGCACTGGCTCTGCTGGTTTGGCACTGCCCCCTCAAGGCTGGAGCAGCTGCTGGAGAGGTGAAGCCGGGGTAGGGGGCGGGCATGGCACAGCCTGGCTCCGCCTCCTCCCGGCTTCGGCACTCCCAGCAGTTGCTCCCAGCAGGCCACCCCCCCCCCCAGCCGTTCTTTACTGTGCTAGAGGGGCATTTTGTGTCATTTTGGTTGGTGGTGTGCCCCCGGATTTTTTTAATGTTAAAAGTGTGCCGCGGCTCAAAAAGGTTGGGAAACACTGGCCTAGGGTACCATAAGGGGTTAATCCGGACACCCCGATAGCCCCGCTTTGTTCGAACATACTTTTCCTAATGACGAATTCCTCGTCGGACGGTTTCCTCTCCGTTTTCCTCTTGGGAAGAAACTTCTTCATAGTTTTTGGGCTCTTGCTGGAATCCTATATAAACAAAGAGAGAGAACTGACGAAAGGCCCGTCGGTAATGGAAGGAAGTTCTGAAGAAGCAAAGATAGGAACGTGTTGTAAACAAACACAAACTGAACTTAACTTAGGAAAATGTTATTGGTGCGACAGGGTGGAATTTCCACCTCTTCTCTATTTTAGAAAGGAAGACAAGACTGCAAGCCGCTAAGTCACAGCAAGGTTTGTCGGCTTACCTTCAAGATGTAAGACATCCGCTAGGAAGGAATAAGAAAAGAAAAAGGAGACAAGTGTGAGATGAGGCGGTCAATGTTTGCCAAAGAACTCCATTATAGGTTGAACATCGCTTATCGATGTTTCTGAAATACTCCAACCCTGTGTAAGAGAGCGACACCATTGCTTTCTGACGGTTCAATGTGTACAAACTTAGATGCAAAATTATCAAAATGTGTAATACATTTACCTTTAGGCTATGTAGCTAATATATAGTATATGAAATGGAAATTAATATTGTGCTTAGACCTGGGTTCCGTTTCTAAGATACGTATCTTATGTTTGTCTATCTATCTATCTATCTATCTATCTATCTATCTAATAAAAGTCAGTGTTTGCGGCGGGAGGTGCGGTGGAACATGTGGCAGCGTTTCAATTGGTTGCCACTGTGGGATTATTTGCATAAAAGACTCTGATTGGCCAGGCTCAGCACTCCAACATTCTAAGGCAGCAGACAGAGGGGATTATTTGCATAATCTGAGGGAGTATTTGCATAAAAGAGTCTGATTGGCCATCTACCTTCCAACATTCTAAGGTGACACAGAGGGAACAGGAAAGGCCTCAGGCAGTCAATCACTGTGGCCCACAGCAATGACAGATCATGACCAAACTTGGCACACGTGTGCCCAATGGCCTACTTCACAACCTGGTGTGGTTTAGGGCACGATGGGCCATGAATGATGGGATTTGCAGTACCTTCACCCGATTCATTTCCCACAGAACATTGCAGCCCCTACAGATCACAGACCAGGCCCAAACTTGGCACAGAGAACCCATGACCCACTATGCATCCTGGTGCATTTGGAGAAGAATGGACTATTGGACTCTGATATGGAAGTTGTACTTCACCCACATCCACTGAACCCATCTGACATTTATCTAGACTAACCTTGGAGCACAGATAAACAATGCTTTTCTCAAATAACCCGGGCAGCGCTGGGTCCCCAAGCTAGTACAAACATAAAAGGTAAAGATTTTCGCTGACATTAAGTCTAGTTGTGTCCGACTCTGGATGGTGGTGCTGATCTCCATTTCTAGGACAAAGAGCCGGTGTTTTCCATGGACACCTCCAAGGTCATGTAGCCAGCATGACTGCGTGTAGCGTTATTACCTTCCTGCCAGCGTCCCCTACAACCGGAACGAGTTTTGAACCATTTTTTTAAAATCAAACAGGCCTAGTGACTACTGTGCATCGTTGGGCAAGTAAGTTTAAAGATGTTGAGGTGGGAACATCTGACTTGTGTGACAAAGAGTTGGACGTACTGTGACAGCAACCACCGGGTTTCACAAGCAAATTATTTATTTATTTATTTATTTATTTATTATTCGATCTTATATTCCGCTCCTCCCTGCAGGCTCGGGGCGGATTACAGCACATAAAACATACAATAAAACATACAATAAAAACATACGATAAAACATGCAGTAAAAACATAGTACATAACCATAATAATGGCAGGATTACGGTTCTTTGACTCAGGCGAAGCACACCGATTACATTCGGGATTTAGCTAAACGGCAACCTGAAGAAAACAGTCTTACATGCCCTTCAAAAAGGGGCAAGTTCTGGGATCGCCCGAATGTGGTCAGGGAGCGAATTCCAGAGCACAGGAGCCGCAACAGAAAAAGCTCGCTGTCTCGTACTGGACAAATGGCAGGAGCGGGACGATGGAATAACCAGCAAATTCTGCTCTTCCAAGCGCAGTGATCTCGGGGGAACATACGGGGTAAGGCGGTCCCTTAGGTTGACAGATTGATTCAGGACAATCGTCGTATCACTCAGAGAGAAATTTCAAGCATAATCGGCATTTTACAAGGACGTTTGAGCGCATTCTAAGGATTATTACTGCATTTGATTTATTAAATCAAATAAATCACTGGATGGCTGCGAGCCAGTAGGTTAAAGGTGAATCCAGCGAAGACGGAGATCCTCTGGCTAGGTTGCACGGGCGGTGGGGAACTCCAGCTTCCAACCCTGGACGGCGTGGCACTATGCCCGTCGTCAACAGAAAAAGAGCCTTGGAGTCCATTTGGACACGGCTTTCCACGGAGACTCATGTCTCCTTGGTTAGCTGAGTTGTGTTTTTCCATCTCCACCAGGCTCGGAAGCTGGCCTCCTGCTTGTCCCGTCATGACTTGGCCTCGGTGATCCAAGCGACGGTCATCTCAAGATTAGACTACTGAAACGCTCTCTACATTGGCCTACCTCTGTCGGCGACCCAAGCTGGTACAGAATGCGGCAGCTCACTTGCTTGCAGGCGTGCCTGCATGCCACCACATTACACCTATCCTCCAGGACAGGGGTGCTCACACTTTTTCAGCATGGGAGCTACTGATTAAAAAACCAAGTCCCAAAGATCACCTGCCCAGAAATGTAAAACGTATAAGTATTTTCTTATTTATTTATATTTATTATTCATTTGTATGTCCCGCTCCTTCCAGCAGGCTCGGGGCAGTTGACATAAAATGAAGTTATAAAACATCAACATTTCAATTTAATAACAACAATATAAAACAGAGCATAAAAATACATCCAACCACCCCATTTCTCCCACACTGCCATATTACCACACATATTATCAGCCAGAAAGTAAGAAGAGAGGCTTTTGAACTGCAAGGCCATTTAATACTCAGCAAGGTAAACAAAGGGGCATGCAAAAATACATCCAACCACCCCATTTCTCCCACATTTCCATGTTCCCCAACATATATTTCTCAAGGAAAAAAGCAAGCAGAGAGGCTTTGGAGTTAAAAGGCCATTTTTAAAAATAAAAAGGAAACAAAGAGACATGCCACAGAACAATCAAGCACCCACCCCAAAGTAAAAAGACCGACCTTTGAGATGCGGTAAGGAAATGACCCCAAAGCGTCCTTCTTCTCCTCCTCTGTCATTGCTCCTATTTCCACGCCGCCAGCATGTGCGCCACCTCCAAGAGCTCACGAGAAGTCCAAGAGGCAAAATGGGCGCTTCTGTGCATGCGCGCGGGGCCAGCCATGCATCACATCATCCACGGCCACCTCCTTTGGTCTCCGACGACTCTGAGTGGCTGGAGAAGGACGGAGGGAGGAGGAGGAATGCAAAAGAGGGGGCTGCCAAAGTGCCCATTCTGCCTCTTGGACTCATGAGCTCTTGGAGGCGGCGCGCGAGCAGGCAGCATGGAGGAACAATGACGGAGGACTTGTTTGAAGCGTGCAGGGGCGCATGAAGAGGACCAGCAGCGATTGACCTGGTCAGGGGCCTGAAGATCACCCAGATGAGGCCCAAAGATCACCCGGGTGATCCCGATCACCATCCTGAGCACCCCTGCTCCAGGAGCTGCACTGGCTGCCTGTCGAATTCCGGATCACCTTCAAAGTGTTAGTTCTGACTTTCAAGGCCTTGTAAGGTCTGGGGCCAGTTTACCTGAGGGACCACCCTACCCCATATTGTCCCACGAGATCACTGAGATCAGAAGACCAGGATCTTCTCTCTGTTCCAAGTGCCAAAACCTTCCGCCTCACTTCGACAAGGAGACGGGCATTCTCTATTATCGCCCCTACGCTCTGGAACTCTGTGACCTCATGGCATTTCGGAAGGCCTGAAAACCTGGCTGTTCCGACAGGCGTTTGAACTCTAAGTTGGTTTAGTTGTATGCAATGCCCAGTATTAAACCCTTTTAATGTGTAGTATATATAATGTTTTAATGTGTAACTGAGTATGCTGTTTGCTTTGATTTGTGAGCCGCCCCAAGCCACTTGGGAGTGGCGGCTAAGAAATCGAAATAAATAAATATATAAATAAAATATTCCCATCCAAACCCAAGTAATGAAAGTGGAGGCATTACTTTTCATTCAACCCTCATAAACTTGAGAGAACACCTCTCTAGGAATCTCTTGGTCTTCCAGATCAATATTACGGCTAACTTTCACCAGATGTTCTGGGGAACTGAGAGATACCTAGGGAGAACATTATTAATCGCATCTGCAAATAGCCTAATCCTCACACGTGGAACCTCGCAATGCGGAGGGTCGACTATACTATAAATAAGTGAATACAAGTTTTTGGAGAGGCACGGCACCCGGCAGTGTTGCCTTTCAAACGCAGGCTTTAAATAGGACAGGCACGCCGGTGACCCAATTTAAAGAGAAAGGAGAATGCACAAAGCATGTGCGCAAGCAGTTTCTGTGATGCTTCCTGAAAGCGGTCAGCGGCGGGAAGAGAAACACCTCCGCCA
This sequence comes from Anolis apletophallus, assembly GCA_030556195.1. Classification (NCBI taxonomy): domain Eukaryota; kingdom Metazoa; phylum Chordata; class Lepidosauria; order Squamata; family Anolidae; genus Anolis; species Anolis apletophallus. The sequence goes on from JARBWK010000016.1 coordinate 5,690,661, forward strand.
CCAACGCCACAAAGTGTTGGATGGCCTCCCAAGTTGCTACAACCAGAGGAGGACCTAAAATAAGTGTTTCCTATTGGAAGCAGACTTTCTGAATTGTCAAAAAGCATCCAAATGTTGATTTTGTTGGTAGTTGCGCTGCTCTGGCGTTGCGATGCCAGCTTCCTGTATGATGCAAACCCCGTTTCCTGTGGGCTACGATTTGCATAATGGTGTATTTTGAGACAACGCAGATTGATGCAAGTAAAGGAGAAAACTATATCATAAACACGACTAAGGAAAATCTAACAGCCCCAAAGATGAAAGGTTTTAAGCTAGAGATTTGCTGACGGGTGGATATTTTTTTTTTTAGAAATGTGGCTTTCATGTACACAAGAAGCAAAGGTAGCCAATGCTTGTTTATGCGGTGGCGCAATGGGTTAAACCGTTGAACTGTTGAATCTGCTGACCAAAAGCTTGGCAGTTCGAAGCCATGGGTCAGGGTGAGCTCCCGCTGTTAGCCCTAGCTCCTGCCAACCTAGCAATTCCAAAACATGTAAATGTGAGTAGATCAATAGGTACTGCTTAGGTGGGAAGGTACAAGGGGGGGGATTTCCTTGGACCCCCTTCCTGTGAACTGAGAGTAATGAAACTTGGTCATGAGTCCTTCTCCCCATAGGTGCCACCTAGGGACACACACTTCTCCCACCTTTTGAAACAACTGTAAACACATCAATTGTAGAAGTCGACAGGTTGTTCCAAAAGCCAGGTTGTGACTTCGGAAATCAGAGACTCATCATCTGAAAATAATAATAATAATAATACACTTTATTTATATTCCACTCTTCTCACCCCGAAGGGGACTCAGAGCGGATGACAGGTACACAGACTTAGCAGACAATCCCTGCCATTTCCACATACACACATATAGACGAACAGAGGCAAACTCTGGCCACCAGGGGGAGCTGACGCACTCCTCATCTCTCAGCGATCCCAGGGTCCCTTGTTGTTCCGTCCGCATTCTCAGCGTTCCTGGAGTTCTTTAATGACCTCATAATTCAGTCAAAATTTGCCTCCCCACTTAATGTGGTACCTTTATCTCCTACTTGACAGATGCAACTGTCTTTCAGGTTGCAAAGGTCAGCAGCAGGCTACACTTAAAGGTTGAGCACCCTCCTCAACCCGGGCAGGCCTCAAACTCATGACCTATTGGTCAGAGAGATCTTATGCAGCTGACACTTATGCAGCTGACACTTAGCCAACTGCGCCACATTCACGGTGTAATATTATCTATATAATTATAATATCATATTATTAGTAGTAGTAGTAGTATTCTATTGTATTACATTATAATATTATCAATTGAATTAGTCAGAAAGGCCTAGAGCAGGTGTCTCTAGCAATGCTTTCTATATTATATTATAGTATAGTTATTATATTATATTATATTATATTATAAGCACAGTGTTCATCAATAGCAGAGTGGGGGCGCCCTGGAATTGAAGCTGTTTGCACCAAAGTCCGACCACATTGGAATGGATGATGCCAGGTCTTGACTCCATCAGATGATGGGGAATCCTCACCATCAACCTCTTTCATCTCATCAAACATCTCCTTTGGTGTTTGGACTTTCAAGTAAAGCAGGGGTCATGAACCTATGGCTCGCGAGCCAGATGTGGCTCTTTTGATGAGTGCATCTGGCTCGCAGATAGGGTGGCAACCAGGCCCGGATTAACACTTTTTTGTGCCCTAGGCCAAAGTTTGGAATTACACCCCCTTTAAGCCAACCTCCTGCCACCTCCAAGGTTCCCATTCCCACCGGCTGGAAAGCACCGCTGTGCTCTGAAGGTCTCCTCGGGAGTCGGGAGGTTTGGGGAGAGCGCAGCGGGTGAAAACTCGCTCCAAAGGCACACACAAGAGAGAGAGAGCACGCGCGCATGAGAGAGAGAGTGAGAGAGAGAGAGCAAGAGAGAGAGAGAATGAGAGAGAGAGAGAGAGAGAGAGAGAGCACGCGCGAGAGAAAGATATTAGAAATGATGTGTACGTTCGAGTCTGAGGAGTTAGGGTCAAGGGCCAGACCAGTTGGTTTAAGGGCTGTCTGTTGGCAGGTTGCAATAAAGAATTCCTATTTCTGTTGTCTCCTCAGAATCGAACGTACACATCGATTGTCAAGAAATACTGGCCGATCATTTCTAATATCAAAGGCCTGGAATCACCCCCAATTATTGCATACAAGCGAACAAGGAACTTGGGCCAAATTCTAACTCATGCCAATCATATTAGACCTATTAAATGCAATTTAACCCCCGGCCGCAGACATTGTGGAAATTGTTCTGTGTGTGCTAATATTTGTAGTGACAAAATGATTTTCAGCCCACATAAGAATCGTTCTTTTCCAGTCAAATCATTTGCTACCTGCGTTTCCTCCAGAATAATATATGCCATCAAGTGCAGCTGCCCTAAAACCTACGTTGGTATGTCTACAAGAAAATTAAAACAAAGATTTATTGAGCACCGGAGCAAAATAAATAATGGAAGTACAGAAATCCCTTTCTATCAACATTTTGCGGATCACCAGCCTTCCCTTGCGTCTTTAAAACTAATGGTGTTAGAAAAGCCTTTTGTTCCTCCCCATGGAGACCTTTCTCAGGTGCTCCAAAGGCTTGAAGTACTATGGACAATTAGAATTCAATGCGAATTGCCCTTTTGGCCTTAATGAGCCGGTCAGTTTACATTCCCTCCTAATTTAGGAAAATGAATTTAAATGGGTGCGTTTCCCTGTTTATTTACCTTCACTGGTCACCTCGCCAGATCGAGACGAGGTTATGCTAGGAATCTCCTATACTATGGTATGTTTTGTTTGCGACTTTGCTTTGAATGTAATTATAATGTGGGTTATACTTGTGTTCACCATTGTGCTATTTATATATATTTGTATGTAACCCTCCAGGACATGAACCTTAATATGGACATCTAGCCTTGAAAAAGATTACGAAACGGAAATATAGCGGCCCCGATGCGTTTTTGGATAACCTTCCGTCGGCTTGCTTTCTATTGGACTTCTCACTAGGAGCCTGGATTTGCGGCTCTGGTTCCTTTGTTCTTTGGTATTGGATTACCTTGGCTTACTCACTTCCTTCTACTTGTGGAACATTTATATGAACTTGGATATAATATTATTTTCGGGAAACAGACCTTCATTAGAGAATTATGTGTTATGGACCTTGCGTCTTCCTGGTTGTGCCCCGGATACGGTAGAGTGGAATGTGCTGTTTAATGCTATATTGTATATTTATACAGATTTATGTCTTCATGATTAATAGAGATATATTTTGAATGAAATTGTGCTCAACTCTTCCTTGAATGGCCATACTCTGCCAGACTGCCAGATTCCCTTTTGATCAGAATATTTTGCTTTCATGGCTCTCTGAGTCAAAGAGGTTCCCGACCCCTGAAGTAAAGGAACCTAACGACTGTTCTGTACTCCAACTGGGTCCATTCTCGAACCAAACACCACTTCAGCACCCGTACAATCAAGACCGTGACCAGTTCTGAGTTGTAAATTGGCACGTAACCTATAAAGACTTAGATCATGACACGTGTGCAGTTAAATAGAAGTGGGTCAGGGGAAATCTTTAATGAACGCCCCTCATAATATAGGTGTCCATGCAGCCGTGCCGGCAACACGAACAGGAGTTGTCTATGGGCAACAGGCTCCTCGGCTTGGGAATAGAACATGAGCGCCTCCCCATGGCTGGAGTTGAGCACCGTCTCCAAAAAGCGGGAGACGAAAGGGAAAGCCTTTACCTTTGTTCTGTGTGTCTGTGTGTCATTCAGGCCCGGATTACCCATAAGGCCAGACTGGGCCATGGCCTCGGGCGGCAGATTTTGGGGGCGGCATTTCCGGCCCTGAAGGAAGGGGTGAAGGAAGGAGTGGCGCCCGCCCGCGGGACAAGGAGCCGGGGGGAAGTCCCGCCGCCCCTAGGGCGATTGATGCGGTGGGCGCCACTCCTTCCCTCAGTGAAGGGAGGAGGTGCGCCGGTGCGAGCGCGGCGGCGGGGGAAGCCGCGTGTCGCCCTAGGGGCGGGACTTCCGGCGGCGCCTTGTGCGTCACGCCGGCAGCGACTCCGCCCCTCCTCCCTTCAGTGAAGGGAGGGAGGCGGAACCGGTGAGAAGGAGAAGGCACCGTTGGAAGTCCCGCCCCTAGGGCAACTCACGCGGCTTCCCCGCTGCCGTGCTCGCACCGGCGCACCTCCTCCCTTCACTGAGGGAAGGAGTGGCGCCTGCCACGTCAAGGAGTGGCGCCCGCCACCTCCTCCCTTCAGTGAAGGGAGGAGGTGCGCCGGTGCGAGCGCGGCGGCAGCGGGGGAAGCCGCGTGAGTCGCCCTAGGGGCGGGACTTCCGGCGGCGCCTTGTGCGTCACGCTGGCCCCGCCCGCAAAGGCCCGCCCTGGGGGCGGCGTTTAGGACCGGGCGGCCTTGGCGGCACAGGCCGCTAATCCGGCCCTGGTGTCATTGTCATTCCATTGTATTAAAAGGCATTGAATGTTTGCCTATCTGCGTATGTTGTAATCTGCTCTGAGTCCCCTCGGGAACACAAAGTGGAAGATAAGTAAACTGTTATAATAACAACAACAACAACAACAACAAGCAGCTTTGTGACCCTTACCTCCTTGTAGCTGAGTGCCACCGAAGGCCTGAGTGGTGGTGCAGGTCGGAGGCAGCTTAAGGTCCAGGGCTTGAGGATTTTGGGGGGCTCCAACGGGCCTCGCAATTGTCCAAGAGAGCTGAAAGTCTGATAAAGACGACACACTTGTTTACTCATGCGGCCCTTTTGTCTCCGTTCTGCTCTAGCACAGTGTTTTTCAACCTTTTCTGAGCCGGGGCACATTTTTTACATTTATAAAATCCTGGGGCACCCCACCAACCAAAATTACACTGCGGACTTACAGAATGGGGGCTCCAAGAGTGCGTCTTGGAGAGAGTGCTGCTGGGAGCCGCTCCTCGCGTCAACCTTTGCAGATGGTCAAGCCACTCGTGCAAGTCGTGGCTGTTGTTGCAATACACCGTGATCCGATCTATCATGCCTCCTGGAAGAAGGGAAAGAAGCACGTTGTCCAATGGAGAAATGGCATCCAAGCGACCCACTGAGATTCTTCAAGGGGGGTGAAAAGAGCAGTTCCCGATACTAATGTCTTCTGGAGGTTGGAGACTGGGATATCGATACTTGATCGTCTTCCGGGTCGCCAGGGCGATCAGCCGTTGCAGATCGCCGACTGCTCCTGCTGCAGGCCCGGATCGCCTCCCAGAATGGAAGGCACACCAAAGCCGGGATGGCAGGCACTCCATGGTAGGGCGATCAGCCAATCGGGAACACCTCTGACGGAACGGCTGGGGGCGTGAGCGGGCGGAGGCCTGCAGCCTCCGATCGTCTGCTGCTCTGCTCTGGGTCCGCTTTGTCATCCTCTGGGCTGGGTCCATTAGTAAGCGAACCTTTTTTTCGTGCCCTCTGGGTCTTCAGTGCGGTGATGATGGTGCATGCGCGCCGGAGCACGCATGCGCGCAAACAGCTAGTTTGTGCATGCGCTATTGGTACTGAGCGCTTCTGGATGAAAAGGACGAGGGAACATTTTGCAGCCGGGATGGAGCCTCCCGCCTCCGGCTGCAAAATGTTCCCTGGCTTATCCTTTACGGCCTCTTGGGAGTGCGTTTAGCAACTCCCTCCACCAGAAGTGCTCGGTCCCAATAGCGCATGCTTGAAAGTTTTGCGCATGCGCTATTAAAACAGAGCACTCCCAAGAGGATGAAAAGGACAAGCCAGGGAACATTTTGCAGCCGGGGCGAGCCTCCTGCCCGCGCGCCGACCGCCCGCAGCAATGGCATGGCATGATGCGCCGAACCTGGCGGCCATGGCCGGATGCGCCCTTGGCCACGTGGTGCCCTGAGGCAGCCGCTTACTTTGCCTCTACTAAGATCCACCCCTGCTGATACCATGTCCCAAACGATGACATTCGTCAAAGACTAGAAATAAAAGTGACCAGCAAAAAAATGCAACAAGCAAGACTACGATGGTACGGCTATGTCATGAGAAGAGAACCAACATCAGGAGCAAAACAGCACTGCATTTGGAGATTGCAGGACAACGACGACAAGGCCAAAGAAAAGGTGGACGGACACCATCAACAAAGACATGTGCGCTGCCATCTTGGGACCCAAAAAGAGGCCCAAAACAAAAGTCCTGTGGAAATGATACTCACAATGCCAACCCTTCCATTGGGAAAATAGCTTAGAAAGAAGAAGAAGATCCACTGACCTGAAATCTCAAAAGGGTGCTCAGTCCCGTCCGCATCTTCTAGTTTAGTCACCACCATCCCCATTAAAGGGAGCTTTCCCTATTCCCCGAAAAGGAAAACAACACAATAAAGCTGTGATAGTATATCAACAATACTACGATCATAGCTGGTTGATGTTGGTTTGAATTTTCCATAGCCTCCATCTTGAATCAGTTCATTGACTGAGAATGTATCTACAGTAAATATGAAAGAAGCATAAATGCACTGGTAATACAATTTAATAAGTAACTACAATTATGTTATTGGTGTGTGTATATATAATACTAGCTGATCCCGGCACGCGTTGCTGTGCCCTATTTAGGAGATGTGAGTATGTATGTGTGTGTGTATGTTTGTGTGTGTCTGTGTATGGATATGTGTTTGTGTATGTATGTGTATGTTTGTGTATGTATATGTGTTTGTATATGTATGTGTGTGTATGTATGTGTGTGTCTGTGTAGGTATATGTGTGTATGTATGTGTGTGTGTCTTTGTTTGTATGTGTGTGTATGTATGTGTGTGTGTGTGTGTGTCTGTGTATGTGTGTGTATGTATGTGTGTCTGTGTATGTATGTGTGTGTGTGTATGTGTGTGTGTGTGTGTGTATGTGTGTGTATGTGTGTGTGTGTCTGTGTATGTATGTGTGGGTATGTATGTGTGTGTCTTTGTATGTATGTGTGTGAATGTATGTGTGCTTGTGTATGTATGTGTGTGTGTGTGTATGTATGTGTGTGTGTCAGTGTATGTATGTGTGTGTATGTATGTGTATGTATGTGTGTGTGTGTGTGTATGTGTGTGTATGTATGTGTGTGTGTCTGTGTATGTATGTGTGTGTATGTGTGTGTGTGTGTGTCTGTGTATGTGTGTGTATGTATGTGTGTGTGTCTGTGTATGTATGTGTGTGTATGTATGTGTGTGTCTTTGTATGTATGTGTGTGTATGTATGTGTGTGTGTCAGTGTATGTATGTGTGTGTATGTATGTGTGTGTCTGTGTATGTATGTGGGTATGAAGGTGGCAAGGAGGAGGAGGAGAGGGAGCGATCAGTTCCTGCGCCCCCTCCTCCTCGCCAGCTCCGTGATCGCCAGGCCTTCTCCTCCGGCCGGTTTTTTCTGTATCCCGGTAGAGGAGGGGGGGTTGCCCTTTTCCCGGGCGCCTCTCTCTCCTCTTCGCGCCGCCGTCCTCCCTTGATTTAAGGCAGGAGGGCAGGGATAGGAGGAGAAAGAGATGCCCGGGAAAAGGGCAACATCCCTCCCTCCTTTGCCGGGGTGCAGAAAGAACCGGCCGGAGGAAGGAAGGCCTGGCGTTCACGGAGCTTGCGAGGAGGAGGAGGCGCAGGAAAGTGCAGCGAGGAGGAAGATCGCTCCCTCTTCTGCTCCTCCTTGCTGGCCAGTGGTTGCCAGGGGCCTTCCCTGCTCCGGCCGGTTCTTTCTTCAGCCCGGCAGAGGGGGGGGGGAGGTTGCCCTTTTCCCGGGCACCTCTCTCTCCTCTTCGCCCCGCCGTCCTCCCTTGATTTAAGGCAGGAGGGCAGGGAGAGGAGGAGAGAGAGGTGCCCGCGAAGAGGGCAACCTTCCCCCCTCCTCTGCCGGGATGAAGAAAGAACCGGCCGGAGCGAGGAAGGCCCTAGCAACCACGAAGCCAGCAAGGAGGCGGAGGAGAGGGAGCGATCGTCCGCCCCTCGCTGCACTTTCCTGCGCCTCCTCCTCCTCGCCAGGAGCGGCAGGGAAGTGGGGAAGGAGGGCGAGAAGCCAGCGGAGTAGGCGGGAATGGCACCGCCCGCGCGACCCGCCTCCGTGAGGCGGCGGAGGAGGCGGGTTGGGCGCCGCCGGTGTGGCGGTGAAGGTGCTGGTGTGTGGGGAGAGAGGGGGACGGGACGGGATGGGTTGGGGGGGGGGGGGGGGAGTCGCTGTGCGCAGTGTGCGTGTGTGATTGCTCTCCCTCTGTCCTGCGTTGTGGAAGGGGGAGTGCGCCTGCGCGATGGCTCTCCCTCTGTTCTGCGCTCGTGGCCTGCGCAGAACGGGAGCCAATGGGCGGTTTTTGGGGGGCTGATTTTGGGGGGTTGGAAGGTAGGGAGGTGGTTTTTTGTGCCACGATTGTAGCCTGTGGCCTGGGGGAATGTGTTGGGTGGGTTTTGTGGTTGGGGGGCCTTCAGTTTTCCCGTCCATAAGCATCAAAAACGGACTCTCTCTTTTTATATATATAGATATGTAAATTGTTAGTATATTTTCCCTGTAGCGCGACTCAGCTTCGAAGTGAAACACCAATACTCAAGGATCATGTCCCCGGTCCCGAAGAAGCCCCTGAGGGAGAAACGGTCAAGCGCGGGCATTGACCCGATCGTCGACCATATTGAGCACCAGCAGAAATCCCATTGTGGTTGGACTATTGATATAGTTCGGATTTATCCTTGGAACGTTGTTTCCTGCTTTGACTCTCTTGCGATATGGACGCTCAGGGACCTTCCGATGTGACTATACTTTGAGGAATCTTTCCTCCAAGCATTGCTCTACAGAGACTATTGCGTTTCCACTTACCTGCGCGTAAGTAACACTTCAAGCAATATATATTGAATGAATGTTGAAATACTGAGATTTTTGTTTGATAATACAGTTGAGCTACACAATAACATAATTATAGTTACTTATTAAATTGTATTACCAGTGCATTTATGCTCCTTTCATAGTTACTTTAGTATCAAGTGGAACTACTACAGTTTGTTTGGGTAACACATATGAGAATGCATCTACACCAGGCATGGGCAAACTTTAGCCCTTCAGGTATTTTGGACTTGAACTCCCACAATTCCTGAATTGTGGGAGTTGAAGTCCAAAACACCTGGAGGGTCAAAGTTTGCCCATGTCTGATCTACACTGTTGAATCAATGCAGTTCGACACCACTTAGACTCCCTTGGCTTAATGCAATGGATTTGTGGGGATGGTAATTTGGTGAGACACCAGCACATTTTAGCAGAGAAGGTCTTGCAAAACTACAGCTCCCATGATTACATAGCATTGAGTCACGGTAGCTGACATGGTATAAAACTGCATTAATTCCACAGTATAGAAGGACGGGAGAAAGGAAATTGAATTATTCACTAGTATATTTGATTTGGAGGGCAATAAATGAGAGAATCTTTGTCGGAAGCCTTTCGAAAAGCCAGATTCCTAAGTGGGATCTACTCACCTGATACAGAAACCCACTCATTCGGGGACTTGCTGAAAGCATCAGCAGAACATTTGAAAACAACATCAAATATCTTTCTTCCTTCTCCTGAAAGAGAAAACAACAATGCTCATGCTGGTCACAGAAGGTAATCTCTCCAACAACAACAACAACAACAACTTATACCCCACTTTTCTCTCTTAATTGAAAGATGGAAAAAATATTCAAAGACATTAATACTAGGGTTTAAAAATCATGTTTTTTAAAGTATTAGAAACCCTAAAGTAGTGTTTTTCAACCTGGGGGTCAGGACCCTGGGGCGGTTGCGAGGGGGTATCAGAGGGGTCGCCAAAGTCCATCAGAAAACACAGTATTTTATGTTGATCATGGGGGTTCTGTGTGGGAAGTATGGCTTAATTCTGTTGTTTAGGATGCTCTTTGATTGTAGGTGAACTACAAATCCCAGAAACTACAACTCCCAAATGCCAAGCTCTGTTTTCCTCAAACTCCACCAGTGTTCACATTTTGGCATATTGAGTATTCGTGCCAAGTTTGGTCCAGATCCATCATTGTTTGAGTCCAGCAGCCAGTGCAGCTGATACAACAGGGGGGAGGTGTTGTAACTCAGATGCCAATTAGAGGCGAGCCCAGATGTAAAATGGGGTAACAAAAGGTTTATTTCACAAGGAATGGGAATGGGACTAACAAAAAACTAGCCAAACTGGCAAAACCCCCACAAAACCCAAGGGAAACGCAAAAAAGCACTGCAGGAGAAGCCAAGACAAACTCAGGGACGTCCTCTGTGACGTCCTTTGTGGGATGATCCAAAACGCGTAGTCTGTAACCGGTCCAAGGTCAAGGGCAGGAGAAATGATGGAGGAAACACAAGGAGACAATCCAAGGTCTAACAGGAGAGAAGATCCAGTAGAGACAAACCCTGCCACTAGGAAACACGGCTGTAGGAGTAGTCAGGAACACGATACCAGATATCAGGATGTCAAGGTAACACGATGCCAATATAAACAGGACGCCAAGGCAACAGGACACCAGACACAACTCCTTGCCTGCCGCAAGGGGCCTATTTCCCAGACCCACAATTTATACACTAAAGGTCAGATTCTTCAGTGTCACACCTATCTTGATTAGGTGAAACAGCTGCCTGCCCTTCAGCGTCTCTCCAAGCCTCCCAGCGTCTTTCAAAACTTAGTGTTTCCCAATCATTCCCAGAAGTATCAGAGGGCCAATCTTTGTCACTGTCAAACCCCATAAATGTATCACTACTGGAGTCAGCATTACATATATCCTGAACTTCTTTTACCAACATTGAATCAAGCTCAGTATCACTTTCTCCTGACTCCAGTTCCACATCTCCAGGAACATCCCCAAATGACTCTGAATCTACAGAAGCTGTAAGTTCCTGCCGAATCCTTTTCCTCTGCTCTAACCCTTCAGAACTGGAATTGCTTACATTTCGTTTCCTTCTCACTCCAGCGTCTGAAAACTCATTAGGCTCTCCCAACTGCATTCCATTCTCAGCTGGAGATAACTCAGCATCTACTACAGCTCTGCTATCAGGCGACACCGAGGCCTGACTTACAACAGGAGGTATGTTCCCTGTATGTCGCCCCAGTTAGCAATCTGGCTGCTGCCCATTGGACCAGCTGTAGTTTCCGAGCCATCTTCAAAGGCAGCCCCATGTAGAGCGTGTTGCAGTAATCTATTTTGCATGTAACTAGAGTGTGGACGACCATAGCCAGGATTGTTTTCCAATCAACGGTGTGGTGTTTAAAGTCAGAGGGCTTTTCCTGTCCTGGAGTGCAACAGTAGAGTTGGGCGATATCTGCATAGAGATGACACCCAAGTCTGAAACTCTGATGACCACACCCAGTGGTTTCATGTAGATGTTGAAAAGCATGGGGGACAGAATGGAATCTTGAAGGACCCCACAGTTCAACGGCCAGGGGTCTGAACACTTACCCCTCAACATCACCATCTGGGTACGATCCTCCAGGAAGGAGTGGAGCCACTGCAAAGCAGTGCCCCCAGGACCCATCCCAGGGCCCTGCCACACAGCCCTATATCCCAGAATATCAAGGCAGAAAATCCCACAAACTTTGAACTGGGATATCTGAGTCCAACTCAGCTAATGTGGGATTTTCTGCCTTGATATTCAGGGATATGGGGCTGTTTGGAAGGGCTCCCGTAGAGCCGACCCAGAAGGATACCATGGTTGATGGTATCAAAAGCCACTGAGAGATCAGCAATTGAAATCCCATCTTTCTTACCTCACTTCCTCCATATTGGACCATGACTTGGGACATATAAAGGACGCTGCCGAGGGACCTTATATCATCGCCTTCCCAGCCTTGAATGGATTCGGAAAGGATCTGGAGCTCGAGCTGTTTTCGTTTCCTCATCTCTTGACATTGGGACTGTCAAAAAGGAGACAACGCTTTGGTTAAATTAGATCGCCAGATCAAAACATATTTAATGAACACAAACATAAAATCACCAAAATCTAGGGAATCAGCCAAAAACATTGAATTCAGGTATCAAGTGGGCTGATTTGAATGGACGCAGAAGATATCCAAAGAGAATCAAGATAGGTGGTACCTACATTTCCTACTTGACAGATGCAACTGTCTTCCGGGTTGCAAAGGTCGACAACAAGCAACACAAAATTGGCCGGAAGCTCACTCCGACCCAGGCTGGCTTTGAACTCATGACCTTTTGGTCAGTAGTGATCGAAACAGTGTTCAAGCTCTTGACCTTCCCAGGTGACTTTTTATTTGGATGATAATTGTTTGAGGGACCACATTGGCCCTCTTCCAATCTGCTGGGACTTGTCCCATTCTCCAAGAACTCTCCAAGATGGCTTCCAGTGGTTTAGAAATGACTTCTGCTAATTCCTTCAATACTCTTGGATGTAGTTGAACTGTAGAAGAAGACGGCATATATATACGCTATCATACTGATGGCAGCTTGTTCAACTTAAGCCGCCTGAGGGCTCGCACTAAGGCTCTAAACTATCTATTCCGTGAGCTGCTTTTTGCTGACGATGCTGCCCTTGTCGCCCATTCAGAAGCAGCTCTGCAGCGCCTCACATCCTGTTTTGCAGTAGCTGCAGAGCTGTTTGGGCTGGAAGTCAGCCTGAAGGAAACGGAAGTCCTCTACCAGCCCGCACCTCAGGAAGAACACCATCATCCCCACGTCAGCATAGGCACATCTGTGCTTAAGTCCGTTCAGCAGTTCACCTACCTGGGAAGCATCACCTCTTCAGATGCCAAGATTGACAAAGAGATAGATCACAGATTAGCAAAGGCATATTGTGCATTTGGAAGGCTTCACAAAAGAGTCTGGAGCAACAAGCACCTGAGGCAAGGCACCAAAATCAGTGTGTACAGAGCTATCGTACTGTCTCTTCTCCTCTATGGGTCTGAAACATGGGTCACCTATCGCCAACACCTACGACTCCTTGAACGCTTTCATCAGCACTATCTTCGCACAATCCTAAATATACACTGGACCGACTATGTGACGAATGTTGCTGTCCTTGAGCAAGCACAGATCACCAGCGTTGAGGCCATGCTATTGAGTTATACACGAGCAATGCTACTGTATAAGCAATACAGCAAAACACACAAAAAGACTGGGTGATATAAAAAATAGCATATATTGGTGCATAAACAGATACGTGGTGAATGCTGGAAGGAGCAAGAACAATGATCACTCCTGGCGCTTACATACATCAATCTAGGCATAAATACATCAATCATGGTATTTGTGCCTAGATTGATGTATGTAAGCGCCAGGGAGTGATCATTGTTCTTGCTCCCTTCCAGCATTCACCACGTATCTGTTTATGCACCAATATATGCTATTTTTTATATCAGGCCTGTCCAACAGGCGGCCCGGGGGCCGTACACGGCCCCCTAGCCCCTTGGCTACAGCCCCTTACCCTCCTGCAATAAATAATATATTTAAAAAAATATTTTAAAATATTTTTTTCAATTAAAAATATTATTTATTATTATTATTTTTTGGTCCCGCCCCTTGGCTTTCTATTGGCCGCCTCCTCTTCTCCTGAGAGAGGGGGCCAATGGGAGGGAGTGACGTCTCTCGGGCCCCGCCCCCTTGGCAGCAAACAGGAAGAGCGACCCGGCCGCATGGCTTTCCCCCTCGGCAGCGCCGCTTCCTCCTCCTCAGGATTGCTGCTGCTCCGTCTGGGAGGCGCTCAGGCCCTCAGCGCCAGGGAAGCAAAAGGGGTTTGGGAGGGAGGGAGGGAGTGTGTCTGAGAGCGTGAGTGAGTGAGTGAGTGAGTGAGTGAGTGACAGAGAGAGAGAGAGAGAGGAGGGGGGCCTGCCCTGGGCACACCTCTCCCCAGCGCAAAGGGAAGATCTCTCTGGCTCTCTCAGACACACACACACACACACACACAAGCCCCTTCCTTTCTGACCCCTTCATTTGCGTTTCATGAACTGTCCCTTTAATGAGAACGAGAGAACCGGCCAGCCATAGGAGAGGGGAGGAGGAGAAAGGAGGGAGGGGGGAATTGAATGAGAGGAGCTCAAGGAAAGGCCTCCCACCCCCTTTCCCCCCTTCTTTTCCTCCCCCCCAGAATTATTTACATTCTTTGCAATTACCTAAGTTTACTTTGATGACTTGCACTGAATGGAATCAGCCAGGGGTAAACTGGCAGAATGAAAGCACACAGACCTTTCAACTGCAAGGCCATTCAATGCTGATCAATGTGGCCAGTGGAACAGTCATATATTCCGGTTCAAAGCAGAGATTGTGGGATTTTCTGCCTTGATATTCTGTATATTAATGCCCCTCATGTGTTCCATCCATCCATCCCTCCCTCTCCCCTTATTTAAATAATAATATGTAATTGTATATTTATGCAATGCCGGGGACGGGGAGGGGGCGGAGCCAGGGGAGGGGAGGGGGCGGAGCAGGGGGAGGGGAGGGGAGGGGCGGAGCCAGGGCTTGGCCCCCCAGGTGATCAGTGACCGGAATTCCGGCCCAAGGTCCGGTAGAGGTTGGACAGCCCTGTTTTATATTACCCAGTCTTTTTGTGTGTTTTGCCATGCTATTGAGAACACAGCTGCGCTGGGCAGGGCATGTCTCTAGGATGGAGGACCACCACCTCCCAAAGATACTACTCTATGGTGAACTCACAAGAGAGGTGCCCCAAAAAGAGATAGAAGGACTCCCTGAAACGACCAGATTGATCACCAACAATGGTCCACCCTGGCCTCTCATCGGAAAGCATGGAGACGCACTATCCACAATGCTGCGGCCTCTTTCGAGAAGACACGCCGAATGGGTCTCGAAGAGAAACGACAACGCAGAAAGAACCGCAACTTGGAAACAACATCACCCAACGAGACTGTCTGCTGTGCTTTCTGCAACCGAACTTGCCTATCTCAGATTGGCCTTTTTAGCCATCAACGCGCTTGTAAAAAGCGTGGGACGAGTCCTTCCTAAGAATCTTCGTTCGCGAAGTAATGCCGAGAGAAAGTGGATCTGGCCCTGGGGACTTGAATCGGAGGCCATGAAATGGCAGGACGAGATCTAACGGGGCTACGTTTCCAGGAGAGGCCTTTCAATTGGACGCGGTGGCCAGAGGAGTTTAAGAAGAGTTGGCCAAAGGCTCTTTCTCCCGCCAGAGGCCTTTTAGAAGAAATTGGAGAACCATCTGCTTAGCAACGGATTTGCGGCGACAGGAAGAGATGGTCTTCAGGCCTCCTGCCAAGTCCATGATTCTAATAATCATCCCATCTGTCTTGGCTGCCCGAAAGGAAGGAGACAATTAGAAAAATTCAAAGCGAGACAGAAAGAATGAGAGGCCGAGAGAACGCTCGGGCCCGGGATCTCAGCGAGACCTTCAAACATCCTCAAAGATGCCAACACAGGAGTTTTAAAAAGTCCCTCTGCTGCGGTCACTTTGAAGGAACGCAGGAGATCTGCACTTGACCCGTTGCAACCTTAAATAAAGATTAGATAAAATAGGGCAGTGTTTCCCAACCTATTTTGAGCCGCGGCACACTTTTTACATTTGCAAAATCCTGTGGCACACCACCAACCAAAATGACACAAAATGACACTCTAACACAGTCATACATAGAGTTAATATGTCTTTAAATGTATTTATACACTCAGTGTGAAACCTGGGCCTGTTTCAATGAACATAGATATCCTGGCAGGAATGGCAGAAAGTGAGCAAAGGCTAAGAGCTATGTATACAAATAGGAAAAACAGACAATAGCACAAGGCTTAGAAAATCAAAATATATCTATAATTCAATACAGTGTTCAGTACATACGTGCACCTGGGAGGCGGACCCGATAGGCAGGGCAAATCCTGAGCATATAGGAACCAGGGTAATCCCCAAGGACAACCAATTCAGTTAAGAGTTCACAATTGTGAGTCCCAAAGTTCAAGCCTCATGGGCCAAAGAGTTCCTAAGATGCTGCAAGGTCCATGCTCCGGGGTGAAGATAAATGGTAAATCCGTAGATCGGAATTCAAGGAAAGAAGTTCAAGGATAGGTAAAATGGGAGGTATTCAAGGGAAAAATTCCAGGACGCAGGAGACAAACAATGGGCGTCTCACATGCACATCTTCATGAGGACGCCGCTGCGTGGGGCGCCATCTGGGTAAAGGGCGCATTCCCCCGCCCGCCAGACAGCGTCCGGCCGGTGTTCCGCTTTTGGGCCTTGTGCACTCTGACGCCGCGCCGTAGCAAATCTCCCTGCGTGCCGTCGGTACTGTGTGAATAGTTGAGTGCTGGGATTACAGGCTTCTGCGCCTGTGCACAGGAGCTTCTGGGCATGCGCGGAGGGAGGGGGGTGCTAAAATAATGTTTTGGGGCGGGGCACCAAAATAATGTTCGCTTACCATTAAAAATTACCTTAGACCGCCCCTGAGGTAGAGGAATATATAGAAAATATATATAGAAAAGGAAAATAAAGCAACTTAATTACGATTAATACAACAAGACTGGATGCAAGGGTGGTAAAATATGAAAACATCCAGGTGTCCTCGGGGCAACGTCCTTGAAGGCGGCCAATTCTCTCACACCAGAAATGACTTGAAGTTTCTCAGAGAGATCTTATGCAGCTGACACTTAGCCAGCTGCATACAACAAAAAGCACAAAGCAGGGCACACAGTGGCTCAGCGCCAATTCTCCAGAGTCTCCCAGGCTGGATTCAATCTATGAAGCCCTGATGACAATTTTATGTGGAACGCTCCGCTGCTAGATTCCTGTGTAGCCACCCTAGAACTGCCCTGACGAAGCGAAACCGCGAAACGGCGAAACGCTTTGGTGCCAAATCACTCCAAGCCGTTGGCAAGGCTCCCACCCCCGGTGGGAAGCGTCATTGCCCTGTTGGCTTCACCACCCCGGCAAAGGCTTTCCTAGTGCCATTCATGCAACGAAAACCTCGTTTGCAGCAGCTTTGCGACTGTATTTTCACTTTACGGCTATATGCCAATTGAATCCCGGGACTCCGCGGCTTATCTCCCACGGACTTCCCCGCTCCAGAATGAGTACATATTTTGAATTGTTGGATTTCCAACTCTACACGTACCCCCAAGACACAGCGAAACGCGACTGTGCCTCACCTCTTTCCCAAGGAAGAACTTTTCTCGCCATTTGGCGCTCGAGAAGCCGCGGCTCGCCCGCACCGCATCCCCAGGCCTACACCCGGTCTGGCGCGTCTTCCCCTCACATCTACATGCGTAGCCTTACTCATATGCATTATCATGTGTTGTAATATCATGTGTTGACCTGCCAATATGTGCTGAACTATTACCATGTATGATGTGTTGCATTATTATGTGTTGAACGAATTATATGTGCTGAACTATTACCATGTGTTGAACTATCCCATGTGCAGAATGATTACTATGTGTTGAACTATCTGTGATATCTTGCACTGCTCCTTTAAGTGATGCATACTCTTGCTTTCTATGAATCAGGCATATATCTGTATATGTTTGCTTGTTTTTCATTTGTGCATTATGCTTGGAGCTTTGTATTCTTTGTAACACTTGAACTGCCAATACACATGTGTGTGTGATAAACGTTTTACATATATTTGAAGAGGCTTCTCCTGTTTACCAATTCTTTTTCTTTAGAGGTGCACTCACCCTGTTCACATTGTATGCTCCTATTGCATTTATTGCTAATGTAGTATATGGTTCGCCCTTACTACTTGTATACACTTAGCCAGCTGCGCCACATTCCCGTGTTAGGGGTGATGGACACTCGTTGGACTGTTAGGTGTGTTGTGTCCAAATTCCGTGGCAATTCATCCAGTGGTTTCTGAGTTATGTTTCTCCCACAAACAAACATTACACACACACACACAAACTAAGAATTGTTCTACCTTCGTCCAAGAATGTGTGTGTGTGTGTGTTACTTACTTACTTACTTTATATTCTGCTCTTTTCACCCCGAAGGGGACTCAGTGGTGTCCAACAGCATTCGTTCTACAGTGTAGATGCACCCAGGGCCGGTTCGTCCATTAGGCGGACTACGCAGGCGCGTAGGGCGATGTCACCCGGGAGAGGCGTCGCCACCTGGGAGGGCCGTCGCCGCGCCGGCTCCGCTCCGCCCTGCCCGCACGCGCTGCGCCGCCCTGCCCTGCCCCGCCGTTGTGCCGGCCAGGCCTCCACAGCCTTTGTTAGGCGGCCCGCCGCCCGGGGCGCTCCGGCCACGCCTCCGCATGCGCAGACGCGCGGCTCCGCGGCTCCATGCATGCATACTGGCTCCAGAGCGCACCTCCCACTTTGGAATCAGTGCGCGTGTGCGCAGTTTTGCGCATGCGCACTGGGTTCCAAAGCAGGAGTCAGTGTGCGTGTGCACAAATTGGCGCATGCGCACTGGGCTCCCCTTGGGAGCAACTGGGGGGGGCGCAAAAAAAATTTTCGCGTTCCTCCCGGGAACAGGTAGATCCGCCCCTGGATGCACCCCAGCTTCAAATGAAACCTCCATACCCTTTTTGCTTCAACGAACCGCCCCACTTTCTCACTCCAATTTTGGCATCTTTCTTCAGTCCCTGAGTCATTCCCCCAGCCCCCGGCGGTTGAGAAGGGCAGGGTAGAAATATAGTAAATAAATAATAAAATAAATAATAAAATAAATAATAATAAGCTCTCTTTTCTGGTCACCAGCAAAAGTGAGAGAAGAAACAGTTTACTGGAGGAACAGCCCCTCCTGGTGGAGACTTACTTTCCCACCTCTGATACCTACCACAAGCGTCTTGAAGGACGTGGCTGCTTTCAAGACGTCTTCATGGTCCGGATGTGCATCCTGGAAATAAGAGGAAACTGGAATCAGTTTGGAAGAGAAGTGGAAAGGGATCAGAATTGCAGGAAGCTCATCCACCTCTAGAGGGTGCCAATACACAAACAAAAACATAGCACGTAACAGGCAGTAAGAGCACATATAGCTTCGGAGTGTTTCTGTTCAACCATTTCAAAGCTCCCTGCTTAAGTGGTGATGGCACGATCATCAGCATAGATGAAAATCTCTGACCCTTCTGGCAGTGGCTGGTCATTTGTGTAAATGTTAAGCATTAATGGAGCAAGCACGCTCCCTTGAAGCAGGCCGTTATGTTTTTGCCATCTGCTTTTCTGACCCTGGAACTCAACAAAAAAGCTCCTGTTTTGTAGCAGATTTCCTATGAAGTGGGTGAGGTGGTAATCCTTTGTGATATTAGACTTTTTTTTTCAGGAGATGGATGGCAGGTATGTTCACCACCCAGAACTTTAGCAACACTGTAGAAGCAAAGCACCAGCGCCACCTAGTTTTCACCACCAGAACAGAAGATATGGGTGAATTATTCTGTTACTAAAGATGTTGGTGAAGTGGAACCATCTGAGATCCAAAATGTATTGGGCCTTAGCAAAGTGAAGAACATCAACATGTCAGGATGGGACCAAGCTAGGACTTGCTAACAGACCAGGCTTCCTTACCTCCATGTGTCGCTCGAGTTCTTGCAGAAGGGAAGTGTATTTATCCAGGCGGGTGAAGGGTTTGCTGAGGCTCATCGTTAAGGTCAAGATGCCTGAGCAGGTGGCCCCTTGAAGCTCCATGAACTTCTCCAGTTCGTCGCTGGAAGAGGAATGAATATTCCATTTCAATTAACGACTAGCACTACGATGGAAGGCAAAGACACAGCAAGATATGGACTTGGACAGGACAAGAGGGCCTCCTTGGTGTGGTCTTGTGGTGGCCGTTTTGGACATCGGACCTACGTTATGAGTATAACACAAGGTCAAAAACATGACAGATGGCATTGATTCTGCAGTGCAGATGCGCCGAGAGAAGACACTACAAAGTAGATTCGTGGTTCCCAAAGTGGGCGGTACCGTCCCCTGGTGGGCGGTGGGACGATACAAGGGGGCGCTGGGAGACTCTGGAGAATTGGGGGGGGGGGCGCTGAGCCACTGTGTGCCATGGGCGGGGTTGAGGAGAGGAAGGGGGCACGTGCTGTGGTTTCCAGGCAGTGCCTGCCTGGGGACGGCGCCGCAGTTTCCAGGCAATGCCTGCCCGGGGATGTGTGCCGCAGTTTCCAGGCAATGCCTGCCCGGGGACGCGTGCTGCAGTTTCAGGCAATGCCTGCCAGGGGACATGCGCCGCAGTTTCAGGCAACGCCTGCCCGGGGACGCTTGCGCAGATTCCAGGTAACGCCTGCCGGGGATGCTTACGCAGTTTCAGGCTACGCCTGCCAGGGACGCGCCCGCGGTTTCAGGCAACATCTGCCCGGCCGCGTCGCAGTTTCCAGGCAACGCCTGCCCGGGGACGCTTGCCGCAGATTCCAGGTAACGCCTGCCCGGGGATGCTTACCGCAGTTTCCAGGCTACGCCTGCCCGGGGACGCGCCCCGCAGTTTCCAGGCAACATCTGCCCGGGGCCGCGCGCCGCAGTTTCCAGGCAACGCCTGCCCGGGGACGCGCACTGCAGTGTCCAGGCAACGCCTGCCTGGGGACATGCACCGCAGTTTCCAGAAAACACCTGCCTGGGGACGCGCACCGCAGTTTCCAGGCAACGCCTGCCCGGGGACGCGCACTGCAGTGTCCAGGCAACGCCTGCCCGGGGACACGCACTGCAGTTTCCAGGCAACACCTGCCCGGGGACGCGCACCGCAGTTTCCTGGCAACGCCTGCCCGGGGACGCGTGCCACAGAGTTTGCAAGATTTGAGCAGACCAGTTGGCGACCTGATTGCTATAAGCTGAGGACAAACCGATGCCAGTTAACAAAATAATGAAAACAAATGTTGTTTCTACCTGTGTTGGGTCAAGACATTGACAGCGGAAGGGTGGTTCGCGCAATAGGCGAGGTACAACGACCGGAACTGCGGCATCAGGCTCATGAAGCAGCCTCCGACCTTTTGCAAATGCTCTGGAAGCCTATGGAAGGAGAGAGGAAAATCCAGTTTACGCCACACAGAACATATTGCATCGGATTTTAGAGCAAAGGCTCTCAACCTTTAGATCTCCCAGATGCTTTGAACTCCCAAATGAATTTTAATATGGGAAAGGATATCCCAGAGTGTGTCCACAATGTCGAATTCATGCAATTTGACCCCAATGGCTCAATGTTCCAGAACCATGGGAGTCTGACAAGCTCTTTAGCCTTCTTGGCCAAAGAGTACCAAACTACAACTCCTAAGTTTCCATAGAATTGTGTCAAGGCAGTTAAAGTGGTATCAAACTGTTTTTCATTTCGTCAGTGTAGATGCACCCCAATGCTATGCTAATTTTCTAGGTCCTCCGTGGTAAAAATATGGTATTTCCTGGCTTTCATTCAAATGCAATAGAAGGCTGGCTCAACTTACTTGGCGATTTCTTCCAGAGCTTGGTTGAGATTTTGTTGAAAGGTACAGATCTCATCCACATTTCCGAGTAACAAGGCAATGTCCCCAGCACTCAGCCTGGAGGGATTAAAATAAAAGTCAGTAAGATCTCTCTGAGCAACACTATAATCCACAGGATGGCCAATATCATAGCAATGCAGTCCTTTTTAACCCCTGCCCAAACTGCAATATAAAATATACTTATTATTCCTGGGCAATCATGGCTCTAAATCAGTGGTTCTCAACCTTCGTAATGCCGTGACCCCTTAATCCAGTTCCTCATGTTGTGGTGACCCCCAACCACAAATTTTTTTTGTTGCTACTTCATAACTGTAATTTTGCTACTGTTATGCATCATAATGTATATATCTTATATGCAGGATATATCTTCATTCACTGGACCAAATTTGACACAAATACCTGATACAACCAAATTTGAATACTGGTGGGGTTGGGAGGGATTGATATTGTCATTTGGGAGTTGCAGTTACTACGGTAGGATTTATAGCGTATTAACTTTGTTAAAAAAGATTTATAGTTCACCTGCAATCAAAGAGCATTCTGAACACCAATAAAATTTGGCCAAACTTCCCACATAGAACCCCCATGACCAACAGAAAATACTTGAGGCACTGGGGGCGATGGGAAGGCGCCTCTACTCACTTTTTAGGCGCCTTCCCATCGCCCCAGTGCCTCCTTCTGGCAGCTAAAACCAAAGTATAAATAACTATAACAATAATTATTATTATCTGGGATTCACAAAGGGCCCTTCCACACAGCCCTATATCCCAGAATATCAAGGCAGAAAATCCCACATTATCTGAGTGTGGACTCAGATAACCCAGTTCAAAGCAGATACTGCACACATGCACACAATTGTGCAACTGGCCTTTCCCTAGAAATGCAATAGAATCACAGAGGCCCTTTCCACACAGCTGAATAAAATCTCACAGTATCTGCTTTGAACTGCATTATATGGCAGTGTGGACTGAGATAATGTGGTTCAAAGAAGCTATTGTGGATTATCTGCCTTGATATTCTGGGATATATATGGCTGTGTGGAAGGGCCCAGAATAGAAAAGAGACCCCAAAGCCTATCCACTCCCACTTTCTTCCATGCAGAAAATTACAATCAAAGCACCCTGAACAAATGGCCATCCAGGCTTGAAAACCACCATAGGAGACAGGCTCCAAGGGGCTGTCAAACAGAAAGTTCCTTCTAATATTTAAGTTGAATCTCTTGACCCATTGTTTGAATACATTGCGTCCTAGGGCCCTTCCACACAGCACATAACCCAGAATATCAAGGCAGAAAATCCCACAATATCTGCTTTGAATTGGGTTACCTAAGAACCCCTTCCACCCACTGAATAAAACCCCACATTTCCTGCTTTGAGCTGTAATATATGGCAGTTTGGACTCAGATAACCCAGTACAAAGCAGATATTGTTGATTTTGTCTTGATATTCTGGGTTATATGGCTGTGTGGAAGGGCCCCGAGTCTATACTGCTATATATTCCAGTTGGAAGCAGAAAATATGGTTTTTTATTCAGCTGTGTGGATGGAAGAAGGGCCCTAGTACCCAAAGCACCAGAACACTAGCCTGCCCTCTCCTCAATGTGATGTCCTTTCATATTTAAACATGACTACTATCATTCCCCCTTCTCTCAACCTTATTTTCTATACAAACTAAACGTCCCCAGCCCCATAGTAAAAAAGAAAAACAGGCAAACTGTTCCGGAGGCTTTCCTGCGCTGGGAAAGGCACTCGAGGAGGAGGAGGGGGAGGAAGGCAGCTCGGCTCCCTGCCTCTTCCAGAAAAGAAAGCGACACTAAAACAAGGCAGAGGGAAGGAGAGAAGGGGGGAGGGCCAGGACAACAGCGAGTGCCTCACTCACTCCCCAAAGGAAAGAAAGAGCCCCCTGCTCTGAAATCCTAAAAGGAAAGAAAGGGCTCTCCCTCCCTCGGAAGAGGAGGGAGAAATCAACCCTCAGGAGAAACCCAAAAAAGCGACGCTTGTCCCGCTCTCTTTTGGGTCCCTCCTCATAAGCATTGGGGACACTCAGTCAGCAACCCCACAAGGACACAAAACACACCGACAGACTCCTCCTCCTCCTGAAGCACCTCCAACACTACACCACTTCCTCACACAGCAACGCAAACTCTAATCCAGGAACTCCTTCAAAGAGCAGCCGCACAAAAGCCATCCAACACCCACAGCTGCAAACTCCCATCAGGCAAAGTCCTCAGGCGCCACCAACATACATGGACCCCAGCCAGTCCCAGGCACGCAGGAACTTTTGGAGCCACACAAAACTCCCCCTCCAGCCTGAAAGTGTCCCCAACCACGCAAAAAGAGGAAAAGCAGCCCAGTCCCTCTTGAACAGGGGCCTGACCTCCACGCCCCTTGGAGGGAGCAACCCAGGCTCCAGCGCCTCACTTGCTCACTCCACGTGCAGCAGCAGGAGAGCCACTGCCTGAAGTAAATAAAGCAGCTGCACGCCGATCACGCCGAGGAGGCCAGTGGCTCCAGCTGAGGGGTCAGTCAGTATGGCGCGGAGGGCAGGTGGAGGAGGCAACCAGAAGGAAGGAAAAGAGGACGCCGAGGGACCTCCCACCGGGCAGTGAAGCGGCTGGGAGAGAAGGGAAAGTGCCTCTGAAAAGTAAGAGCAGGCACCTTCCCATCACCCGGCAGGCAGCAAGAGCCAGCACCAGGGGTCCGGCAGTCGTCCCGGAAGGGGAGGGGCCAAGGGAGGCGGCCCCGCGACCCCTCGAAAATGGCCCCGCGACCCCCCTGGGGGTCGCGACCCCCAGGTTGAGAACCACTGCTCTAAATGGTTCTAAAGTACTTTTAAAAAATCCTCTCTATTGGCGCCCCCTTGCAGTGGGGGAGAAGAAGAAGACGACATATATATATACGCTATCGTACTGATGGTAGCTTGTTCAATTTAAGCCGCCTGAGGGCTCGCACTAAGGCTCTAAACTAGTCTGTGACCTGCTTTTTGCTGACGATGCTGCCCTTGTCGCCCATTCAGAAGCAGCCCTGCAGCGCCTCACATCCTGCTTTGCAACAGCTGCAGAGCTGTTTGGGCTGGAAGTCAGCCTGAAGAAAACAGAAGTCCTCTACCAGCCCGCACCACAGGAAGAACACCATCATCCCCACGTCAGCAGAGGCACATCTGTGCTTAAGTCCGTTCAGCAGTTCACCTCCCTGTGAAGCATCATCTCTTCAGACGCCAAGATTGACAAAGAGATAGATCACAGATTTAAAAAGGCATCCAGTGCATTTGGAAGGCTTCACAAAAGAGTCTGGAGCCACAAGCACCTGAGGCAAAGCACCAAAATCAGTGTGTACAGAGCTATCATACTGTCTATTCTCCGCTATGGGTCTGAAACATGTGTCGCCTATCGCCAACACCTACGACTCCTCAAACGCTTTCATCAGCGCTGTCTTCGCACAATCCTAAATATACACTGGACCAACTATGTGATTAATGTTGCTGTCCTTGAGCAAGCAGGGATCACCAGCATTGAGGCCATGCTATTGAGAACACAGCTGCGCTGGGCAGGGCACGTCTCTAGGATGGAGGACCACTGCCTCCCAAAGATACTACTCTATGGTGAACTCGCCACGGGTCAGCGCAAGAGAGGCGCCCCCAAAAAGAGATATAAGGACTCCCTGAAACAACATCTCAGGCTCAGCCAGATTGATCCAAATGAACAGTGGAGGTAGGCTGACCCACCAGGCGCGCCTCAATTTCGTCGACCATGGAATGTCTCCCCACTAACAAATAACCATTATACAGATTGGCATCCTTGACCGGGACTTTATTATTATTTGGAATAACCTTATTATCATTTGGGAGACATCCGGGACTGTGTCCCTTTTGGATGACGCAGGAACTCCTTTCTACGACGTCCACTCACTTGCATGTGAGTTTACCGCCCGTATTTGCTGTGTATATTGATGAAGACAGCATGTATGCATTATGTTGATAACAGTATATTGTTTAAATCACGCTAAGTACCATTGATATATTGATAAATGTTGATTCTTGGAACCTGAGAACTTATATTGTGTGATATTTATATTACTGTTGCATTTCTTTCTGTGATTCCTTTCTTGTGTCAGCCAGATTGATCACCAACAATGGTCCACCCTGGCCTCACATCGGGAGGCATGGAGACGCACTAGCCACAATGCTCCGGCTTCTTTTGAGAAGACACGACGGATGGGTATCGAAGAGAAACGACAACGCAGAAAGAACCGCAACGTGGAAACAACATCACCCAAGGAGACTTTCTGCTGTGCTTTCTGCAACCGAACTTGCCCATCTCAGATTGGCCTTTTTACTCATCAACGCGCTTGTAAAAAGCTTGGGATGAGTCCTTCCTAAGGATCTTCGTTCGCGAAGTAATGCCCAGAGCGAGACTTACAAAACTAAAGTTCTGGTGGTGAAAACTAGGTGGCGCTAGTGCTTTGCTTCTGCAGTGTTGCTAAAGTTCTGGTGGTGAACATTTCAGAACTCTAACACAACTTTCAAAACTTCATTATTATTTCATTATTGGCGATTTTTAAGACAGAACCAATTAGGAACTGCCATTTATAACGACATTTTGAAAGTTTTTTTAGAGTTCTGAAATGTTCTCCACCAGAACTTTAGCAACACTTTCAAGAAGCAAAGCACCAGCGCCACCTAGTGTTCACCACCAGAACTTTAGCAAGCACTTTAGAAGCAAAGCACCAGCGCCACCTAGTGTTCACCACCAGAACTTTAGCAACACTGTAAAAGCAAAGCACCAGCGCCACCTAGTGTTCACCACCAGAACTTTAGCAACACTGTAGAAGCAAAGCACCAGCGCCACCTGGTGTTCACCACCAGAACTTTAGTAGCACTGTAGAAGCAAAGCACCAGCGCCACCTGGTGTTCTCTATCAGAACTTTAGCAACACTGTAGAAGCAAAGCACCAGCGCCACCTAGTGTTCACCACCAGAACTGTAGCTACACGGTAGAAGCAATGCAGCAGAGCCACCTAGTGTTCACCACCAGAACTTTAGCAACACTGTAGAAGCAAAGCACCAGCGCCACCTGGTGTTCACCACCAGAACTTTAGTAACACTGTAGAAGCAAAGCACCAGCGCCACCTGGTGTTCTCTATCAGAACTTTAGCAACACTGTAGAAGCAAAGCACCAGTGCCACCCAGTGTTCACCACCAGAACTTTACCAACACTTTAGAAGCAAAGCACCAGCACCACCTAGTGTTCACCACCAGAACTTTAGCAACACTGTAGAAGCAAAGCACCAGCGCCACCTAGTGTTCACCACCAGAACTTTAGCAACACTGTAGAAGCAAAGCACCAGCGCCACCTAGTGTTCACCACCAGAACTTTAGCAACACTTTAGAAGCAAAGCACCAGCGCCACCTAGTGTTCACCACCAGAACTTTAGCAACACTTTAGAAGCAAAGCACCAGCGCCACCTAGTGTTCACCACCAGAACTTAATTTTGTAAGTACTTTAGAACTATTTAGAACCATGATTGCCCAGGCCTAGTATTTATGTATAGCATTAATATTCTGGCCTTCCAACCTCAAAGGGGACTCAGGGCAGATGACATTGGTAAACATTCAATGCCGCTCACCCCAATCCGGGCGTTGAACTGCCAACCTTTTGATGGGTAAGATCTATTGCTGTTGGTGATTAACCAACTGTGCTAAAGCCCGGCCTGGATATTAAAATCCAGATGATCTGCTTTGAACTAGATTATATTATATGGCAGTGTGGAATCATATAATCCAAAACAGATAATTTGGATTATTTGCTTTGATAGTCTGGGACTGGGTTATATGGCAGATTGTCTGCAATGCCTTTCCAACTTATGGCAAATGGAGGGACTTCTTGAAATGTTGCTCTTACCTGTCATAGGACTGGAGTGGCCTCAGGTAGGTACTTAGAAGGGAGTGCAGTTCCTTGGCGTAATCCCGCTCGGTTTCCAAAATGTTCTGAAGTACCTGAAACAGGTGAGAAAGAGACACCAACTCATCCAATGGTGCATTACGGACCTCAATGGGTGCATCTCCGCTGCAGAATTGGTGCCGTGGCTCAATGCGATGGGACCCAGAGAGCTGTAGCCTGACGATTGCATAGCATTAAGGCACAGCAGTTTAAAACTAGGTTAATTCCACAGTGTAGATGCAGGCCAGGATTACCCATAAGGCCAACCTAGGCCATGGCCTAGGGGTGCAAGCTGAGGGGGGGGGCAAATCATGGACCAAAAAAAATATGTTGAAACAAATAAAAACGCAACGCGCATGGAGATGAGGAAGGAAGGATACCAGAGGTCCTCCTTTTCTGCACCACCCCTACCCCTTCCTGAATACCAGCTCCTGCCTCTGCTATTGTTGCGCAAACGGCGTATGCGCAGGGGCCCTTGACACTGGCGTCGACGTCGACAGGAGGAACAATTAACTCCCTCGATGCCGACAGCATCCACTTGCTGGCTCCTTCGGTGCAAGGACAGGAAACTCCATTGCGCAGTCTGCGCATGCCCTAACACCATGAAAGCTGTAATCCTCCTCCAACACAAGAAGGAGACTCCTCCTTACAGGAGAGAGAAGCGCAACTGCCGGCTACGGCACATGCGCAAACCCCAGTACAGGAGAGGAGCCCAACGCAACAAGCCCCGGTATCGGGGAGAAGCACGGCATCGGTACAGCTGCTGACTACAACGCATGCGCAATCCCTGATACCGGGTAGGAGCCAAGTGCCTCAAGCCCCGGCATCCTCCCCCCATGCCTGCATGCATAGTGCCTGCCGAGAAAGAAACTCCTGTGGCGGACCTAGTGGGGCCACACCGGGAGAGCTGGATGCGGGGCCCTAAGGGGGACGAGCGGATGAAAGGATGTGGGGGGGGGGTGCGGTAGAGGTTGGCCTAAAGGGGGCGTAATTCCAAAGTGTGGCCTAGGGTGCAAAAAGGTGTTAATCCGGGCCTATGTAGATGCACCCTGTAACCAGGCCCGGATCATGGCCATTGGCCGCCTAAGGCCAAAGGCACTGTCCTCACCCCCAGCTCTGCCCAGCCACCGGCTCCGCCCCCTCCCCGCCCCCGCCACTCCCCCGGGTCCGCCCCCCGCCGGTGCGAGGAGGAGGAGGAGGAAGGAAAGCCCCACCCCCGGAGCTGCGCATGCACGGCAGTGGCCCCAAGGGTGGGGACTCCCCACGGCTCGCCCCTCCCTCCCGGGGCCGTGACATGCCGGCTTTCTGAGAAGTGGTGAAATCGCCCTTCTGAGGCGGGCGGCATGCCGCGGCCTTGGGAGGAAGGGGCGAGCTGTGAGGGAGCATCTCCCCACGGTTGGCCCCTCCCTCCCAGGGCCGTGACATGCCGGCCGCCTCAGAAGTGGCGAAATCTGAGGCGGCCGGCATGCCGCGGCCTTGGGAGGGAGGGTTTAGGAGGGAGGGCTTTAGAAGGGAGGGACGACCATTGGCGCTTCTGCGCCTGCGCGCAGGAGGGCGCCATAGATTCACAGAGGCAGCGGAACTGCCTCTGAGAGTCTATGGTGCCCTGCGCGCAGGAGCAGAAGCACCAAAGATCGAACTTGTAAAAATTTTTTTTTTATTTTGGGGGGTCCAAATTGGCCGCCCCCCAATTCCGCCGCCCCAGGCCATGGCCTCAGGTGGCCTTATACCGTGTTTCCCCGAAAGTAAGACAGCGTCTTACTTTCTTTCCCCCCCGAAAAGTCCCCCTATGTCTTACTTTCGGGGTACGTCTTATATAAACAAAGACGGACCCCGTCGCCACGCCCACGCCGCCGCCGCTGCAACCGGCCCATCGGCCGAGGCACACCTCCGCGGCGCACCTTTCTGCTAGGCCTCTCCAAGGAAGGGAGGGGGAAGAGTCCCAGAGGCGTGGCTAAGCGTCGCCGCGTCACTCTGGCGGCGTCGCCGCGCCAGCCTCGCCTCTGGGACTCTTCCCCTCCCTCCTGAACAAGGAGAGGGAGGAGGAAGAGTCCCAGAGGCGTGGCTAAGCGGCGCCGCGTCACTCTGATGCGTCCCGCTTAGCCACGCCTCTGGGACTCTTCCCCCTCCCTCCTTGAACAAGGGAGGGAGGAGGAAGAGTCCCAGAGGCGTGGCTAAGCGGCGCCGCGTCACTCTGATGCGGCGCCGCTTAGCCACGCCTCTGGGACTCTTCCCCCTCCCTTCCTTGGACAAAGGGAGGGAGGAGGAAGAGTCCCAGAGGCGTGGCTAAGCGGCGCCGCGTCACTCTGATGCGTCCCCGCTTAGCCACGCCTCTGGGACTCTTCCCCCTCCCCTCCTTGGACAAGGGAGGGAGGAGGAAGAGTCCCAGAGGCGTGGCTAAGCGGCGCCGCGTCACTCTGATGCGTCCCCGCAGCCACGCCTCTGGGACTCTTCCCCCCCCTCCTTGGACAAAGGGAGGGAGGAGGAAGAGTCCCAGAGCGTGGCTAAGCGGCGCGCGTCACTCTGATGCGTCCCCGCTTAGCCACGCCTCTGGGACTCTTCCCCCTCCCTTCCTTGGACAAAGGGAGGGAGGAGGAAGAGTCCCAGAGGCGTGGCTAAGCGGCGCCGCATCACTCTGACGCGTCGCCGCTTAGCCACGCCTCTGGGACTCTTCCCCCTCCCTTCCTTGGACAAAGGGAGGGAGGAGGAAGAGTCCCAGAGGCGTAGCTAAGCGGCGCCGCGTCCTCTGACGCGTCGCCGCTTAGCCACGCCTCTGGGACTCTTCCCCTCCCTTCGTTGGCCTAGCAGAAAGGTGCGCCGCGGAGGCGTGCCGCGGCCGATGGGCCGGTTGCGGCGGCGGCGGCGGCGACGACGACCAGGTACGGCTTACATTCGGGGTACGGCTTACATTAGCCGACCCCCCTGACACCCCCGATACGTCTTACAATCGGGGGTGTCATACTTTCGGGGAAACACGGTAGTAATCCGGGCCTGCCTGTAACAGATCCCATCCAATCCTGGATGCTTCTCCATGTTGTGCAACCTGCCCATTTCTTTTCCGCCAAACTGGGCAGGATCCCAGCTGCAGAGTCGCAAGGGAAAGAGGGATTTTGTCAGTCGAGGCACGGACCCTTTCCTCTCGGCTGCTAATAATAAAACCCTCACCCCATCCCACCCAAAGCCCAGGAGGAAGGCATTTAACACTCGACATGGTTCCCCAACGCAGCGAACCCGCTTCTGCATGCCAGCATGTTCACTTCGGAAATGAAGGACACACCATTTGGGATCTTTTGTCCTTTTTTTGGCACCGTTTCGTCCAGTTTTTCCTTCATTCTGATTCAGAAGGGTGATGATTATGCCGGAAATGACAAGACGCGGAAATCAAGATAACAGGCTCTGCGGATTTCAGACGTCAAACTGTTCCCAAGGTTTGCTCCATTCTCCAGCTGGAGTAGTTCTTGGCCCCGCTATTAGCATCCCATTCTGTGATATACGTTGTTGTTGTTGTTGTTGTTATCATTATTGTTATTATACTCAAAGTAATGTTGGCCTCCTCCTTTTCTTCCTTTTTCCTCCTCTTCTTCCTCTCCTCATTTCTTTCTTCGGCTTCTTTTCTTCTCTTCTTCTTCCTCTTCTCCTTCTTCCTCCTCCTCTTCTTCTTCCTGCTCCTCCTTTTCCTCCTTCCTCCTCCTCTTATTCCTCCTCCTCCTTTTCTTCTTCCTCTTCTTCCTCCTCTTCTCCTTTCTTCTGCTCTTCTTCTTCTTCTACTTCTTCCTCCTCTTCCACTTCGTCTTCCTGCTCCTCCTTTTCTCACTCCTTCCTCATCCTCTTCCTCCTCCTTTTCTTCCTCCCTCCTCTTCCTCCTTTTCCTTTTCTTCCTGCTCTTCTTCTTCTTCCTCTTCCTCTTCTTCTTCCTCTTCCTCCTCTTATTCTTCCTCCTGCTCCTCCTTCTTTCTCCTCTCTCTTCCTCTTCTTTTCCTGCTCCTCCTTTTCTTCCTCTCCTCATTTCCTTCTTCAGCTCTTTTTCTTCTTTTCTTCTTCCTCTTCTCCTCCTCTTCTTCAGCTCCCCCTCTCCTTCCTCCTCCTATTCTTCTACTTACTGCTCCTCCTTTTCTTCCTCCTCCTCCTCTTCCTCCTCCTCCTTTCCCTTCCCTTTCTTCTTCCTCTTCTTCCTCCTCTTCTCCTTTCTCTTCTTCTTCTATTTCTTCTTCTTTCTCCTCCTCCTTTCCCTTCCCTTTCTTCTTCCTCTTCTTCCTCCTCTTCTCCTTTCTCTTCTTCTTCTATTTCTTCTTCTTTCTCCTCCTCCTTTCCCTTCCCTTTCTTCTTCCTCTTCTTCCTCCTCTTCTCCTTTCTCTTCTTCTTCTATTTCTTCTTCTTTCTCCTCCTCCTTTCCCTTCCCTTTCTTCTTCCTCTTCTTCCTCCTCTTCTCCTTTCTCTTCTTCTATTTCTTCTTCTTTCTCCTCTTCTTCTTCTTGCTCCTCCTTTTCTTGCTCCTTCCTCATCCTCCTCTTCCTTTTCTTCTTCCTTTTGCTCCTCCTTTTCTTCCTCCCTCTTCTTCTTCTGCCTTTTCTTCCTCCTCCTCTTCTTTTTCCTCTTCCTCCTCTTATTCTTCCTCCTGCTCCTCCTTTTCTTTCTCCTTCTTCATCTTCTCTTCCTCTTCTTCTTCTGCTCCTCCTTTTCTTCCTTCTTCCTCTTCCCTTTCCTCTTCTTCCTACTCTTTTTTCTTTCTTCTTCCTACTCAGTGATTCCGGCTATGAAAGCCTTCGACAACACAATAATAATAATAATAATAGTAATAGTAATCAAAGCCAGGTAATAAAGCAAGAGTATCCCACGTACCACGGCATAGTAATTCTTGGTGAGTTGGGGGCTTTCGGCATTTTTCAGAGCCTTCGGAGAGAGAGGTTTATCTGGAGAAGGAAAAGAGGAAACGGTTACACAAAACTGCCCTTCTTCTGTCAAGGGAGGGAAAAGAAGGAGGCATGTCGGCATCTCAGGCAAAATGGAAACAATCACAGCGACAAGGAATGCCTCTCTATTGCAAAGCAGAAGAGATGTTCTGGATCAGTGTTTCTCAACCTGGGGGTCGGGACCCCCAGGGGGGTCGCGAGAGGGTTTCAGAGGGGTCGCCAAAGACCACCAGAAAACATGTATTTCTGCTGGTCTTATGAAGCCCTTTCGCAGAGAAGGTTGAAAATCTCTCCGCTTTTCCTTCTCTTTCTTTTTGGAAACAGACTGCGAATTCTCCCACCTAAAGCTCTCCTCTGCTGTGATTGGCAGGCCTCCCAGCCAAGGGGAAAGCTGATTCTGAGACTCCAAGCGGGGAGGGGAGAGCAGGTGTGCTTGGCACATGGCAGCATGGTGCACCTGTGTGGGTGAGGGGGAGTGTGTGAGGTGGGATGGAGGCTCACGCTAGCTAGTTACTTCAAGGCATGAGGATTCTGTGTAGGAATGTTGACCCAATTCTATCATTGGTAGGGGGCAAGGGGCTCTTTGATTGTAGATGAACTATAAATCCCAGCAACTACAACTCCCAAATGTCAAGATCTATTTCCCCCAAACTCCACCTGTGTTCACATTTGGGTATATTGAGGATTCGTGTCAAGTGTGGTCCAGATCCATCGTTGTTGAGTCTATAGTGCTCTCAGGATGTAGGTGAACTACAACTCCCAAACTCAAGGTCAATGCCCACCAAACCCCTTCCAGTATTTGCTGTTTGGTCATGGGAGTTTTGTGTTCCAAGTTTGGTTCAATTCCATCGTTGGTGGAGTTGAGAATGCTCTTTGATTGTAGGTGAACTATAAATCCCAGCAACTACAACTCCCAAATGTCAAGATCTATTTCCCCCAAATGTTGGATCAGGACCAAACTTGGCATGAATACTCCATATGCCCAAATGTGAACACTGGTGGAGTTTGGGGAAAATAGAACGTGACATTTGGGAGTTACAGTTTCTGGAGGGGGGGGGGGTCCTCGAAGGACCAGCAGTCTCCCTCTCACTTAGGTTGCCCCCTCCCTCCCGCCAGGCTTGAATTGGGGTCGTGGGGAGCAGGAGCCTCACACACCACCTGTGCAGCTCCTCGGGGGTCAGCGGGGCAGCCCGGATGGGCATCTTGGGCTGGCAAAGCAGGCAGGAAGGAAGGCAGTGGCAGCAGGCAGGGAGCCGTAGGGAGGCCGAGAGCGGTTTCACTCGCACCGGGGAGGAGGGGGAGGAGGGAGGGGCGGGGCCAGTGCTGGACTGAACCATCGGCATTAGCCTAGGGGGGGGGGGGAGGCAAGAGGAGGTCTCTACTTGGGGAAAGGGAGGAAGGCCTTCCCAATGCATGGAGAGACCAAGTAAACAACAGGTGGGGAAGGGGGTGTTTGTAATTTTGTGCCTTTATCGAGGTAGGTTTCTTAGGGTTTTTATACTTCAACACACTAGACTCCCCCCCCCCCTTTCCTGGAGGTTCCAATCTCCCACGGCACACCTGATGATCGCTCACGGCACACTAGTGTGCCCCGGCACACTGGTTGGGAAACACTGTGTTAAACAACCCTGGGAGTTGCCGGGCGCATCTACACTGTAGAATTGACACCGTTTGATGCCACTTTCACCACCATAGCTCAATGGTTTAGAATCTATGCCTTATTAATTGCTCCATGTTCTGGAATGCTGTGGTTGACAGTCTTGTAGGTTTGGGATCCCGTGGTTTAACCCATGGCAGCAGAGCGGGTTAAACCACTAGCTGCAGGAAATGTGCTGATCGAAGGGTTAGCAGTTCGAAGCTACGAGTCGGGGTGAGCTCCTGGCTGTCAGCCCTAGCTTCTGCCTACCTAGCAGTTCAAAAGCATGTAATGCAAGTAGATCAATAAGTACCGCCTTGGTGGGGAGGCAATAGGGAGCCCTATGCATACAATGTGCTGATCGAAGGGTTAGCTGTTCGAAGCTATGAGTCGGGGTGAGCTCCCGGCTGTCAGCCCTAGCTTCTGCCTACCTAGCAGTTCAAAAGCATGTAATGCAAGTAGATCAATAAGTACCGCCTTGGTGGGAGGCAAAAGGGAGCCCTATGCATACAATGTGCTGATCAAAGGGTTAGCTGTTCGAAGCTATGAGTCGGGGTGAGCTCCCGGCTGTCAGCCCTAGCTTCTGCCTACCTAGCAGTTCAAAAGCATGTAATGCAAGTAGATCAATAAGTACCCCCTTGGTGGGGGGGGGGGGCAAAAGGGAGCCCTATGCATACAATGTGCTGATCAAAGGGTTAGCTGTTCGAAGCTATGAGTCGGGGTGAGGTCCCGGCTGTCAGCCCTAGCTTCTGCCTACCTAGCAGTTCAAAAGCATGTAATGCAAGTAGATCAATAAGTACCGCCTTGGTGGGGAGGCAATAGGGAGCCCTATGCATACAATGTGCTGATCGAAGGGTTAGCAGTTCGAAGCTACGAGTCGGGGTGAGCTCCTGGCTGTCAGCCCTAGCTTCTGCCTACCTAGCAGTTCAAAAGCATGTAATGCAAGTAGATGAATAAGTACTGCCTTGGTGGGGAGGCAATAGGGTGCACTATGCATACAATGTGCTGATTGAAGGGTTAGCAGTTCGAAGCTACGAGTCGGGGTGAGCTCCCGGCTGTCAGCCCTAGCTTCTGCCTACCTAGCAGTTCAAAAACATGTAATGCAAGTAGATGAATAAGTACCGACTTGGTGGGGAGGCAAAAGGGAGCCTCGAAGGGTTAGCAGTTTGAAGCTACGAGTCAGGGTGAGCTCCTGGCTGTCAGCCCTAGCTTCTGCCTACCTAGCAGTTCAAAAGCATGTAATGCAAGTAGATCAATAAGTACCGCCTTGGTGGGGAGGCAAAAGGGTGCCCTATGCATACAATGTGCTGATCGAAGGGTTAGCTGTTCGAAGCTACGAGTCGGGATGAGGTCCCGGCTGTCAGCCCTAGCTTCTGCCTACCCAGCAGTTCAAAAGCTTGTAAGGCAAGTAGATCAATAGGTATGGCCTTGGTGGAGAGGCAAAAGGGCGCCCCATGCATAGATGCAGACATGCTGGCAACAAGATCAGGGAATATAAATAAAGTGTGTTATAAAGTGTATTATTTTGGTTGTCCGGTGTGACAAAACGGAGGCTGAGAGGGCTCCGCATCGAGCTAGATCTCGCTCACCGGTGGGTTTGATCTCCCTGACGTAGTTGCTGGGGAACCAGCCCGTCTTGCCGTTGAGGGTCCCTTCCCACCAACCGCCTTCCTCGACGCGGGTGACACAAATGACGTCCCCTTTGTTGATGGACAGCTCATCCTCGTTGGTCTGCTTGAAGTTGAACCGGGCCCGGACCACCAGCTGGTGACCGCCGTTCTCCGTCATGTCCTGTGAAAGAGAGGCATGGGAGAGGGAAAAAGGACCACACTGAATCCTGGAAGAGAACCCAAGGGTTATCCAGTAGGCCTGGGCAATCATGGTTCTAAATGGTTCTAAAGTACTTACAAAACTAAAGTTCTGGTGGTGAAAAATAGGTGGCGCTCTTGCTTTGCTTCTATAGTGTTGCTAAAGTTCTGGTCGTGAACACTAGGTGGCGCTGGTGCTTTGTTTCTAAAGTGTTGCTAAAGTTCTAGTGGTGAACACTAGGTGGCGCTGGTGCTTTGCTTCTAAAGTGTTGCTAAAGTTCTAGTGGTGAACACTAGGTGGCGCTGGTGCTTTGTTTCTAAAGTGTTGCTAAAGTTCTAGTGGTGAACACTAGGTGGCGCTGGTGCTTTGCTTCTAAAGTGTTGCTAAAGTTCTGGTGGTGAACACCAGGTGGCGCTGGTGCTTTGCTTCTACAGTGTTGCTAAAGTTCTGGTGGTGAACACTAGGTGGTGCTGGTGCTTTGCTTCTACAGTGTTGCTGAAGTTCTGGTGGTGAACACTAGGTGGCGCTGGTGCTTTGCTTCTAAAGTGTTGCTAAAGTTCTGGTGGTGAACACTAGGTGGCGCTGGTGCTTTGCTTCTAAAGTGTTGCTAAAGTTCTGGTGGTGAACACTAGGTGGCGCTGGTGCTTTGCTTCTACAGTGTTGCTAAAGTTCTGGTGGTGAACACTAGGTGGCGCTGGTGCTTTGCTTCTACAGTGTTGCTAAAGTTCTAGTGGTGAACACTAGGTGGCGCTGGTGCTTTGCTTCTACAGTGTTGCTAAAGTTCTGGTGGTGAACACTAGGTGGCGCTGGTGCTTTGCTTCTACAGTGTTGCTCAAGTTCTAGTGGTGAACACTAGGTGGCGCTGGTGCTTTGCTTCTACAGTGTTGCTCAAGTTCTAGTGGTGAACACTAGGTGGCGCTGGTGCTTTGCTTCTACAGTGTTGCTGAAGTTCTGGTGGTGAACACTAGGTGGCGCTGGTGCTTTGCTTCTACAGTGTTGCTAAAGTTCTGGTGGTGAACACTAGGTGGCGCTGGTGCTTTGCTTCTACAGTGTTGCTAAAGTTCTAGTGGTGAACACCAGGTGGCGCTGGTGCTTTGCTTCTACAGTGTTGCTGAAGTTCTGGTGGTGAACACTAGGTGGCGCTGGTGCTTTGCTTCTACAGTGTTGCTAAAGTTCTGGTGGTGAACACCAGGTGGCGCTGGTGCTTTGCTTCTACAGTGTTGCTATAGTTCTGGTGGTGAACACTAGGTGGCGCTGGTGCTTTGCTTCTACAGTGTTGCTCAAGTTCTAGTGGTGAACACTAGGTGGCGCTGGTGCTTTGCTTCTACAGTGTTGCTGAAGTTCTGGTGGTGAACACTAGGTGGCGCTGGCGCTTTGCTTCTACAGTGTTGCTCAAGTTCTAGTGGTGAACACTAGGTGGCGCTGGTGCTTTGCTTCTACAGTGTTGCTGAAGTTCTGGTGGTGAACACCAGGTGGCGCTGGTGCTTTGCTTCTACAGTGTTGCTAAACTTCTGGTGGTGAACACCAGGTGGCGCTCATGGTTTGCTTCTATAGTGTTGCTAAAGTTCTCGTGGTGAACACCAGGTGGCACTGGTGCTTTGCTTCTACAGTGTTGCTAAAGTGGGCAAACTTTGGCCCTCCCTCCAGGTGTTTTGGACTTCAACTCCCACAACTCCTAACAGCCTCAAGCCCCTTCCTTCTCCCCCTCAGCCACTTAAATCTGATCTACACTGTAGACTTAATGCACTTTGATACCACATTCATCGCCATGGCTCAAGGCAACGGAATCCTGATAGATGCAGCTTCACCAGGCGCTATGCCATCTAATGCTGGTGTCTCCCCAAAAGTATGACTCCTGAGGTTACCCTAACATTGACCCTAGGGTCAACTTACACCAGAGCATTGTACTGAAGGACCTAGAGATTTTGCAGTTTTCAAAAAGGGGCGTACCACTGCTTTGGACTGCCTGCGCAAGACTCTGGGCGACTTGGGAGACGTAGTTCGCCTGGAAG
This sequence comes from Anolis apletophallus, assembly GCA_030556195.1. Lineage (NCBI taxonomy): Eukaryota > Metazoa > Chordata > Lepidosauria > Squamata > Anolidae > Anolis > Anolis apletophallus. The sequence goes on from JARBWK010000016.1 coordinate 5,728,324, forward strand.
GAGGGCAGCCCTCCGACGAGGATCTAGCAGATGACAGGCGGGAACATGGCCGGGCGGACGGCTGATCTGTTCAGAGACAAAAGGCAAACACGTTGCTCCAGAACGAAGGACATCAAGGCAGCTCAAATAGTCGGCACGGCAGTCTGCTTGCCTATAGCTTCCAAAGGAAACTCACTGTACCTGAAGTCCACATATTGTTGGACTACAACTCCCAGAATCCCCCAGCCGCAGGTCAAGCTATAATCTAGGAGTCACCCCTTGACTTGCCATGGCAAAATGAGAGTGAGAAAGGCAGAATATCAACACTGTAACTAAGTAAATAAATAATCTGGGTTATATAGCCGTGTAGAAGGGCCCCGTGTCTCCAATGTTTGACTCTCTTGATTGTAGGTGAACTATAAATCCCAAATGTCAAGGTCTATTTTCCCCAAACTCCACATGTGTTCACATTTGGGCATTTTGAGTCTCCGTGCCAAGTTTGGTCCAGATCAGTCATTGTTTGAGTCCACAGTGGTCTCTGGATGTAAGCGAACTACAACTCTCAAACCCAAGGTCAATGTCCAGCAAACCCTCCCAGTATTTTGGTTATGGGAGTTCTCTCTGGAAAGTTTGGCCCAATTCTATCATTGGTGGGGTCCAGAATGCTCTTTGATTGTAGGTGAACCATAAATCCCAGCAACTACAACTCCCAAATGACAAAATCACATTTGGGCCTATTGTGTTTTTGTGCCAAATTTGGTCCAGTCAATGAAAATACATCCTGCAGCCAGGCCCGGATTATCCATAAGGCCACACTAGACCATGGCCTAGTGGTGCAGCCATGAGGGGGGGGGGGCAGATCCAGACCCCCCCCCCTAAAATTTCAAAAAAAAGGTCGATCTTTGGCCGCTTCTGCGCCTGTGCGCAGGGCACCATAGACTCTCAGAGGCCGTTCCGCTGCCTCTGAGAGTCTATGGCGCTCTGCGCACAGGCGCAGAAGCGGCCGAAGATTGCCCTTTTTTTCTCAGGCTGGTGTGGTGGCTTTAGGAGGGAGGGAGGAGCCGCGGGGAGGCTCCCTACAGCTTCTCCCTCCTTCCGAAAGCCACCATGCCTGAGAAAAAAAGGGCGATGTTCGGCCGCTTCTGCACCTGCGCGCGGGGCACCATAGACTCTCAGAGGCAGCGAAACGTCCTTCACGTACACCTTCCCGGAGAGGCGCCCCTTCACCGCACCATCGGGACCGCATTAAGTCCACCAATCCTGATGAATGGATTTTCTTCTACCGTACTTGTACAGCGTCACCTGTAATTTTTATTTATTTATTTGCTATGCTTCTATACCGCCTCTCTCTCTCAGCCCGAAGGCGACTCGAGGCGGTGAACAAGCGGCAGCAAGTGCCCACATACAACACATCATATTAAGATAAAAACAGACATATAAAAACCATATAAATTAACAATTAAAACTACAAAATAGAAAGAGGAGCCACCACTGAGAACGCCCTGTCTCTCGTCCCCGCCAGACGCGCCTGTGAAGCAGGCGGGACCGAGAGCAGGGCCTCTCCGGATAATCTTAAGCATCTTGATGGTTCTTAGGGAGAGATACGTTCGGACAAGTAAGTTGGACCAGAACCGTTTAACTTTAGAGCTTAAAGGCCAAAACCAGCACTTTGAATTGTGCCCGGTAGCAAACTGGTTGCCAGTGGAGCTGGCACAACAGGGGAGTTGTATGATCCATGAGTGCCGCTCCTGTTAACAACCTGGCTGCTGTCCGTTGGACCAATTGAAGCTTCCGAGCAGTGTTCAAAGGCAGCCCCACGTAGAGAGCGTTGCAGTAATCTATACGGGATGTAACCAGAGCATGGACTACCGTGGCCAAGTCAGACTTCCCAAGGTACGGGCGCAGCTGGCACACAAGTTTTAATTGTGCGAATGCTCCCCTGGTCACCGCCGAAATCTGGGGTTCCAGGCTCAGCAATGAGTCCAGGATCACTCCCAGACTGCAAACCTGCGTCTTCAGGGGGAGCGTAACCCCGTCCAACACAGGCTGTAACCCCATGCCCTGTTCGGCCTTTCGGCCTTTCGACCGACCAGGAATGCCTCTGTCTTGTCTGGATTCAGTTTCAATTTGTTCGCCCTCATCCAGTCCGACACAGCGGCCAAGCACCGGTTCAGGACCAAAACAGCCTCTTATTTATTTATTTATTTATTTATTTATTTTTCGGTCTTGTATGCCACCACTCCCCGAGGGCTCGGAGTGGCTCACAATCCACGTAAAACAACATAAAAACAGAAATAAAACATCAGTTAAGTGTCACGATGCACGGACTTGACCGGCCCCTTAATCACACACACAGAGACGAACTGAAGGCTAACTACTTTATTGTATATAAAAACAGTTCAAAAGGTATAATGTCCATAAGAATAGCAAGGTAGTCCAAAAGGCTTGAAGCAATTAATGTCCAAAACAGCTTGGCAAGGCAATCCAAAAGGCTTAAGCAGGGCTCCGCGCAGCAATGCGGATTCAGGAACAAGGCAAGGTAAATGCAAGACAAGACTTGGTGGCCACTAGCCAACTTAGCTCCATAGACCCACTTCGCTACACATCTGCTCAGAAGAGACGTGGCCGAAGCACTGGAGATTAGTTCCCACGGATGCTATACTTAATCTTTCGGCCGAGGTCCCCGACGCTCTAGGCCTTGTCTTCTCCAATCTTTGCTGACGGACCTCGGCCTGTCTAGGCTGCAGTGCCATCCCCTTCTCCTGGACTCAATGCTACTTCTCCTATCAAAGGTTCGACCTTGCCTCTCAGCAGCTGGGTCCCTATCTTCATGAGAGCTCTCCTCCCTAGAATCTTCCCAGCCGCATTCTTCCATGTTTTCACTTAGAAACTCCTGCGATCCTCTCCCCGGGTGTTCATATCTTCCGCTATCACTAGATTCCATTTGCACCTGGTTATCTATGTCTTCAGAGGGGTCAGGCCAACCTTCTTCCCCAGCCAAACTTTCGGTGGGAGATGGGGGCCCAGTGAGGGGAAACGCATCTTCAGGTAACCCTTCCAAATCCTCTTCAGAATCTATCTCTGCTGGTGCAGGCCCTAATGCTAATGGAACTCCCGGTGCTGTTCCCTGGCCCCCAGGCACAAATGAGAACTGCTGTGCTACACTATCCCCCCCCCCCTCAGGGCCCCTCCGAGGCCGCCCTCGAGGCTTGGGTTTGTCAGGGTACTTGCGGTGAAACCGAGCAACAATGTCTGGGGCGTGAACATCTCGAGCCGGCGTCCAGGAACGCTCTTCCGGCCCAAAGCGTTTCCAGTCAATCAAATACTGCAGCTTCCGGTATCTGATGCGCGCATCCAGGATGTCCTGCACCTCGAACTCCTCCTCGCCGCCACGCATCACAGGGGGAGGGGCGGCTGCGTCACATCAGGCCGCACCCCTTCGCGGGCGGAGCAAAGAACGGTGAAACACAGGGTGGAGCTTCATGTCCGCTGGGAGTTGTAGTTTGAAAGCAACAGGCCCCACCTTCTCCAACACTTTGTAAGGGCCTAAAAACCGTGCATCCAACTTGCGGCTGGGCCTCTGCGTAGGCAGGTTCTTGGTAGACAGCCAAACTGTGTCCCCCACAAGGATCTCCGGGCCCTCCTGGCGCCGCCGATCAGCCATCCGCTATAATCCGCTCTTAGCCTGGTCCACTGAGTACGTAGCAAGTCTTGGGCGCAGTGAGCTCCCTGCCAATCTTCTGCCGCCGGCACTTCCCCAGACGGATCTACCGGAGGGTAGAACCGAGGATGGTGTCCATAGTTAGCAAAGAAAGGAGTCTCTTTGATGGATTCCTGAGTCGCATTGTTGTAGGCAAACTCCGCCAAAGACAACAAGGACGCCCAGTTGTTTTGCTGATAGTTGACATAGCACCGGAGGTACTGTTCCAAGGTGGCGTTAACCCTTTCGGTTTGCCCGTCGGACTGGGGGTGATGGGCCGTGGACATCCGCACATCGACCCCAGCAACTTCTGGACAGCCTTCCAGAACTGGGAAGTGAATTGGGTGCCGCGGTCCGTCACCAAACTCTGTGGAAGTCCATGGAGCCGAAACACATGTTGCACAAACATATCAGCAGTCTCCTTGGCAGTAGGCACCCCCACACAGGGAATGAAGTGTCCCATCTTGGTGAAACAGTCCACCACAACCAGAATCGTGGTGAACCCCTTGGACTTGGGCAGGTCGGTGATGAAATCGGCCGAAATCATCTTCCAGGGAGCGGAAGGGTTGGAAGCGGCTGAGCAAACCGGCCGGCTTGCCCCTGGTTCTTTGCCCGCTGGCACACAGGGCAAAAGCCCACATAGTCCTCCACATCCCTCCGCACTTTAAGCCACCAAAAATCCCGGAGCACCAACTGAAGGGTCTTGAAGAGCCCAAAATGCCCTGCGGCCCGGCTATCATGGCAAAGTTTGAGAATGTCCGCCCGCTCGGGCCCAGGGGAAACATAGACAGAGGCGCGGTGGTAGAGCACCCCATTCTTCACCTGGAAAGGGACCTGCACCCCCTTGGTCAGCTGCTCTTGCACCCAAGGGTCAGTCCGTTGGCGTGCCTGGACCCCGGTCACTCAGAGGTCTCTTGTCCCCCGGGCTGGAGGGGCCACTGGAGGGTTTGGGGGCCGCCCGAGCGTGCAAAAGTTCTCCGCTTTAAGCAAACGGGCCTCGGAAAGCCCTTCTCCGCCCCACGAACATACTCTGGCTTCCGAGACAGAGCATCAGCTTGCTCGGTCTGCTTGGGGGTCACATAGTGGATGCGGAAATTGAATCGCTCAAAGAACAGGGACCATCTCTGTTGCCTCTGGTTCAATTTGCGCTGGGTCTTCAAGTGCTCCAAATTCGGTGGTCAGTGTGAACTTCCACCGGAATTTGGCTCCTTCAGGAGGTGTCGCCCAGACTTCAAAGGCGACCTTGATGGCCAGGAGCCCTTCTCCCAAATGGTATAGTTCTTTTCCGGAGTCGTGAGCTGCCGGGAGTAATAGGCACAGGGCAACAAGTCCGTCCCCTGTGGCTGTAACAGGATCGCTCCCACGGCGACATCCGGCGTCAGCCTGCACGATGAAAGGGGTGCGGGGTTGGGATGCTGCAGAAGCTGCTGGGTGGTGAACAGCTGCTTTAACTTGCGAATCCCACGTCCGCCTCCGGCGTCCACCCGGAACGGCGCCTTTCCCCGCAGTCACTGGGTGAAAGGATCAGCCCACTAGGAAAAGTCAGGAAGGTACGTTCTGTAGTCGTTGGCAAAGCCCAGGAATCTTTGAATGTCTTTTTTGCTGGCCGGAGCCGTCCAGTCAGCCACAGCTTGGACTTTGGTGTCATCCATGGCAATGCCCGTAGGTGAGATGCGATAGCCCAGAAAGTCCACCTCACGCAGGTCAAACACACATTTCTCCAGCTTGGCATAGAGCCCGTGGGCCCTCAGTCTCTGGAGCACTTCCTTGACATGGAGGTCATGGGTTGCCTGATCTGGAGAGAAAATCAGCAGATTGTCAAGATAGACTGCCAGATAGCGATCCAACAGGTCTCGGAAAATGTCATTCATGAAATGTTGGAAACAGGCAGGGGCGTTGCACAAACCGAATCCCATCACCAGGTATTGAAACTTCCCACTTGGTCTGAACGCCGTCTTCCATTCGTCGCCCTGACGAATCCGCACCAGATTATAAGCACCCCTCAAATCCAGTTTAGTGAAGACCTTGGCTCCCCGCATCCGCTCCAACAGCTCAGGGATCAGGGGTAGGGGGTAGCGGTTTTGAATCGTGATCTTGTTGAGCGCCCGATAGTCATTACAGAGCCGCAGTTCCCCCGATTTCTTCTTGACAAAAAGAATGGGCGCCCCAGCCGGGGACTGAGAAGGCCGAATGAAGCCCTCCGCAGATTCTCATCCAGGAAGTCTCGGAGAGCCTGTTGCTCTGGTTCCGAGAGAGGGTAGAGTCTCTCCCGCGGGATAGGGGCTCCAGGTTCCAATTCAATGGCACAATCGTAGGGCCGGTGCGGAGGCAAGCGTTCCGCCTCCTTTTCACTGAATACATCCCAAAAACCGGCATATTTTTTGGGCAACGTGGCAACGTTTTCCACCTCTTGAGCCTGGCAAGCCCGGGCCGTCATGCAGTGGCTCTGGCAATGGTCGGAAGAAAAAATTAACTGTCTCTTGGCCCAGGAGATCTGTGGATCATGGAGTGAGAGCCACACAATGCCCAGGACGATAGGGAAATCCGGTAACTTGGTCAAAAGGAAGGAAATATCTTCTTTGTGGGAACTGGTCTACATCTTGGTAGGGGCTGTATAGTGAGTCACGGCCCCAGTCTTTAACGTTCTCCCATCAATGGTCTGCACACCCTTTGGCTCTTGGAGTTCAAGAAATTGTAATCCAGCAGACTTGGCATAGTCTGTATCGATGAAGTTATTGGTAGCCCCTGAGTCGATCATGGCATGGACCATCATCGGCCCCTTCTCCGGCGACCACAGGGTAACCATGACTAAGAACAATTGTCCAGTTTTGGGTTCAGGGGGAAGATGAGCGATGTCGGCCGAGTGAGCGAACCCTCTTACACCCGGCCGGGCCCTTCCCCCGTCGCCTGGATTGCTTCTTCGGCCTCTGGGGCCCCTCCAAGGGCGGCCGAAGCCCGAGGAGTCTTCCCCCGCGGCTTCTGGGGGCATTCTCTGGCAAAATGTCCAGCTCCTCCGCAATACCAACATAGATTTAGACATTGACGGCGTGCTTTTTCCGCCGAATCCACCTTAGGCCGCACCGTCCCAAGCTGCATGGGCTCCGGTTCATCCATGGGTTGGGGAGTCGGGGCAAACTGTCGAGGCAAGAACTGGCCGGCCCCCGACTCCTTCCTCGCCACCGGTTTTTCCACCGCCCCTTTGTCCCAACGCCTCCGGGTCTGTAATCCCGCTTCCACACGTAAGCTCAAGGTGATTGCCGCCTCCAGATCCGCGGGACGGCCATGCCCTCTCAACATCTCCTGTTGCATCTCGGATGACAACCCTTTGATGTACTGGTACCGGAGGGCAGAGGGGTTCCAATCCACCTGGCCAGCCAGCACACGGAAACGGGAAATATACTGGGACAGGGACAGGTCCCTCATCGATAGCCGGTCCAAATCCCGCTCGGCTAACTCCGCATTCACGGGGGCTCCCCATGTCGCCTTGATGGCGTTGAGAAAGTCTCTCAACGTGGCCACCTGGGGAGATCTGGCCCGAAGCAATGTAGTCGCCCACACTGCCGCCGTTCCTTCCAACAAGTTGTAGACAAAGCCCACCTGGGCCCGATCGTTGTCAAACTCGTTGGGCCGCAGGGATACTCCGGGGTGCCGTCCGGCCCTGGTCCTTAGTTCCCCCAGTTCCTGCTGCATCGCGGCCACTTGGGCATCCGTCAGCTGAGCCATGGCGGCAACGTTCTTTGCGCGTTTCCTGCGGCGTCCCGTGGTGTGATAAGGGGTTCTTGGAGTGCTTCGGCCAACTGTCACGATGCACGGACTTGACCGGCCCCTTAATCACACACACACAGACGAACTGAAGGCTAACTACTTTATTGTATATAAAAACAGTTCAAAAGGTATAATGTCCATAAGAATAGCAAGGTAGTCCAAAAGGCTTGAAGCAATTAATGTCCAAAACAGCTTGGCAAAGCAATCCAAAAGGCTTAAGCAGCAATGCGGATTCAGGAACAAGGCAAGGTAAATGCAAGACAAGACTTGGTGGCCACTAGCCAACTTAGCTCCGTAGACCCACTTCGCTACACATCTGCTCAGAAGAGACGTGGCCGAAGCACTGGAGATTAGTTCCCACGGATGCTATACTTAATCTTTCGGCCGAGGTCCCCGACGCTCTAGGCCTTGTCTTCTCCAATCTTTGCTGACGGACCTCGGCCTGTCTAGGCTGCAGTGCCATCCCCTTCTCCTGGACTCAATGCTACTTCTCATATCAAAGGTTCAACCTTGCCTCTCAGCAGCTGGGTCCCTATCTTCATGAGAGCTCTCCTCCCTAGAATCTTCCCAGCCGCATTCTTCCATGTTTTCACCCAGCAACTCCTGCGATCCTCTCCCCCCCGGGTGTTCAGAACTTCCGCTATCACTAGATTCCATTTGCACCTGGTTATCTATGTCTTCATAGGGGTCAGGCCATCCTTCATCCCAAGCCAAACTTTCGGTGGGAGAAGGGGGCCCAGTGAGGGGAAACGCTCCTTCAGGTAACCCTTCCAAATCCTCTTCAGAATCTATCTCTGCTGGTGCAGGCCCTAATGCTAATGGAACTCCCGGTGCTGTTCCCTGGTCCCCAGGCACAAACGAGAACTGCTGTGCTACATTAAGGCTAGAATAAAATTTCAAATTTCAGCAATCGAATGCCAGCCGAAATAAATAGGTTTTGCACGCCCTGCGGAAAGATGACAAGTCTCGCAGGGCACGCACTTCAGTTGGCAAGGCATTCTAAATGGATGGCGCCACGACAGAGAAGGCTCTGCGCCGTGTAGATGTTAAACGGATGGCTTTAAAACTGGGCAGTTCGAGTAGGTTCCTAGCTGTCGCAACGGCGCCGGATAAAAGGATCTGAGGTGGCAGCCCCTCCCACTGGCTATATATGCTGGAGGGGAATGTGGGCGGGGCTACCATTTAAAGAGATATTAGCTTTTAAAAGATTCCGAACTGTCCGCGCAGGCGCGGGAAATACCATAAGTATGGTTCATAGTGACCACGAAAGGGAACTTCAGAACGAAGTGATATCTGGGGTTGGTAGGGGTGAGATGGTCCTTCAGATACATCGGCCCTAGACCATGCAAGGCCTTGCAAGTTAACACCATCACCTTGAAAGTGATCCAGTGCTCGACCGGAAGCCAATGGAGCTGCTGGAGAATAGGAGTTATGTGGCATCTCACTGGACCCCCAGCGAGGAATCGCGCAGCCATGCCCGGATTACCCATAAGGCCAACGAGGCCATGGCCTAGGGGCGCAAGTCGAGGGGGGAGGTGCAGATCATGGACCAAAAAAACCCCTAGTCTGCGCCCCTCTTTCTCCCTTTCTCATGCCCCTCCTCGCTCCTTCTCCCGGCAAAGTCTCTGCTCCGTCCCTTCCGTCTCTCGCGCTCTCTCTCTTGCACTCGCGCACTCTCTCACTCTCTCTCTCTCATGTGCGCTCTCTCTTGCTCTCTCTCGCTCTCTCTCACTCTTTCTCTCTCGTGCGCGCTCTCTCTTGCTCTCTCTCTCTCTCTCTCACTCTTTCTCTCTCGTGCGCGCTCTCTCTTGCTCTCTCTCTCTCTCTCTCTCTTGCTTTCTCTCTCTCTCGCACTCTCCCTCTCTCGTGTGCTCTCTTGCGTGTGCTCTCTCTTGCTCTTGCGCTCTCTCTCTCCCTCTCTCTCTCTCTCTCACACTCTCTCTTGCGCGCTCTCTTGCGCGCTCTCTCTTGCTCTCTCTCACACACACACACACTCTCCCTCTCTTGCGCGCTCTCTCTTGCTCTCTCTCGCGTGCTCTCTCTCTCGCGTGCTCTCTTGCTCTCTCTCTTGATCTCTATATCTCTTGCTCTCTCGCGCACTCTCTCTCTCTCATGTGCTCTCTCTCTTTCTCGCGCACACGTTCTCTCTCTCACATGCGTGCGCTCTCTCTCACACATGCGCCTTTGGAGCGAGTTTGCACCCAATGCGCTCTCCTCAAGCCTCCCAACTCCCGAGGAGACCTTCAGAGCACAGCGGAGCTTTCCAGTCGGTGGGAATGGGGACCCCTTGGAGGTGGCGGGAGGTTGGCTTAAAGGGGGCGTAATTCCAAAATGTGGCCTAGGGCGCAAAAAAGTGTTAATCCGGGCCTGCCCGCAGCGGCGTTCTGGACGAGCTTAAGTTTCCGGATCATAGACAAGGGTAGGCCAATGTAAAGGGCGTTACAGTAGTCTAGTCTCGAGATGGCGGTAATGCTTTCATACAGTCGCTGCATACTGCCATTTTTGAGCTTCCCCACCATATGCGGCAACCACAGATTCTCCAATCCGGATTGGAAGTTTCAGCACCCGGTCTATAAGACGACTCCCAGCGTATAAGACGACCCCTGACTTTTGAGAAGATTTTCTTGGGTTAAAAAGTAGTCTGACACGCCAGAAAATATGGTATTTTGAGAAGAAACTGGAGGTTTGGTTTGCTCACCCGCATGTCACTCCCAACCCAAAAGGACCCTTCGCTTTCTGGCAGTACAACTGGTGCCACCGAAAAACCCACACAAAGAGCTCAAAAACAGGCTGACATTTCGTGCATGTTGTTGCCACAGCTGTTTTCGCTTTGTGGGCATCGAGGGAGGGGCCGCCGCTCGGCACAGATGGAGTTTGGGTTTGTTTTCCCCCCCTCCTCCCTCCCTGACTGGATCGAGAGAAACACGTCAGCAAGGGAGACCCAGAGAGCGGATTTGACAGCGCAACATCAAGAAGCCTCACCTTTCGCGGATTCGTGGGGAACGACATCCGAAAAGGCCGAGCGCAACGCTTAACCTGGCGCCTCGACGGAAGGAGTCGGACGCTGTCAAGACGTGGCTCACAGCCGCCCACGGCCTCCTCCTCGCTGCCAAAAAGGCAAGCTCGCCATACGACGCCGAAAGAGGCATCAGTGAGCACAGTGCTTTCTGTTCCAAAGGCTGGTTTTGAACATTTTTATTTTAGGCGCTCAGGCTGTTTATTGTTTACGTGCGTCTTGGGAACAAGGCCCGGGCGCCAGGCTGTGTTCCTCCGCTCTTTCGTGAATGTGCAAGAGTCACAGACCGTATCGACTCGAATCTAATGCGCACCCCAATTTTCAAAACTCTGATCCATAATAATAATAATAGTAATAATAATAGAACAATCACAGAAGCAGCAGAAATATACAGTGCCAAAAAACACAAACACAACAATAGGAGGCTGAGAGAGTGAGACTTCCCCAAAGCCAGCCCATGGGTGGCTCAGTGGGAAGGATTCAAAGTTTCAGTCTCCGTTCAGGCCCAGATTAATTTTTTGCGCCCGAGGCCACACTTTGGAATTACACCCCTACCGCCCCCCCCCCCCCCCACACACACACACCACTCAGACCCACACTTGGCTGGCTTTTGCCTCGGTGCCTTCAGAGCAGAAGAGAAAGGCGAGTAGGCACCATCCCGCCACCTCCAAGGTCCCCAGGCATTCCCACCGGCTGGAAAGCTCCGCTGTGCTCTGAAGGCCTCCTCGGGAGTCGGGAGGCTTGGGGAGAGCGCAGCGGGTGCAAACTCGCTCCACAGGCGCGCACGAGAGAGCGTGAGAGAGAGAGCAAGAGAGAGAGAGAGAGCACACGCATGGGAGAGAGAGTGCAAGAGAACGAGAGCGAGTGCGAGAGAGAGAGAGCACGTGCGAGAGCAAGAGAGAGTGTGCACGCGCACGAGAGAAAGTGTGCGTGAGAGAGAGTGCGTGCAAGAGAGAGAGAGTCAGAGAGCACGCGTGAGAGAGAGCACGTGCGAGAGCAAGAGAGAGTGTGCACGCGCACGAGAGAAAGAATGTGCGCGAGAGAGAGTGCACGCAAGAGAGAGAGAGTGAGAGGGCGCGAGAGAGAGAACGCGAGAGAGCATGAGAGAGCACGCAAGAGAGAGAGCACGCAAGAGAGAGCGCAAGAGTGCGAGAGAGACTGTGCACGCACAAGAAAGATTGCGCAAGAGAGAGTGCGCGCAAGAGAGAGAGTGAGAGAGCGCGCGTGAGAGAGAGCATGTGCAAGAGCAAGAGAGAGTGTGCACGCGCACGAGAGAGAGAATGTGCGCGAGAGAGAGAGTGCACGCAAGAGAGTGAGAGAGCGCAAGAGAGAGAGCGCGAGAGAGAGCACGAGAGAGCACGCAAGAGAGAGAGAGCACGCACACGAGAGTGCACGCACACGAGAGAGTGCGCAAGAGAGAGTGCATGCAAGAGAGAGCGAGAGAGAGAGCATGTGCGAGAGAGTGAGAGAGAGAGCACACAAGAGAGAGCGCGAGAGAGAGAGAGAGCGCGCGAGAGAGTGTGCGCAAGAGAGAGCGAGAGAGAGCACGAGAGCGCGTGAGAGAGACCGTGCGCGTGCATGGGAGAGAGAGCGAGAGAGTGTACGCGAAAGGGAGTGAGTGAGAGAGCGTGCGAGAGAGCGCGTGCGAGTGAGAGAGCATGAAAGAGAAAGAGTGCGCGCGTGAGAAAGAGAGCGCGAGACGGAGCAGAGACTTTGCCGGGAGAAGGAGCGAGAAGGGGCATGAGAAAGGGGGAAAGAGGGACGCAGACCAGTTTTTTTGGTCCGTGATCTGCACCCCCCCCCCCCCGGCTTGTGCCCCTAGGCCATGGCCTCGTTGGCCTTATGGGTAATCCGGGCATGTCTTTGTTCCATATTAAACCTGCTTCGGAGATATTACTGTTCAAAACGAGAACACAAACGCAGCACTGTTGGCCTTACCTTCGGTGGCTTTGCAGATGGCTGCAAGGGTGTTCAGCACCTGGGGGAAGTTGTCTCCAGCGTAGAGATCGTGTGCATCAAACAGCTGCGCAAAGAGACAAGGATAAGCCCTGCGTCAGACTTCACGGCGCATAGAAAAAGAGATCAGAAGAGAAGGACACAGATAACACAAGCCGAGAGCCCAGAACATCCAGAGAGCAGTGTGGACTCAAACAATGATGGATCCGGACTAAACTTGGCATGAATACTCAATATACCCAAATGTGAACACTGGTGGAGTTTGGGGGAAATAGACCTTGACATTTGGGAGTTGTAGTTGCTGGGATTTATAGTTCACCTACAATCAAAGATAATTCTGAACCTCACCAATGATAGAATTGAACCAACCTTGGCACACAAACTCCCATGACGGACAGAAAATATTGGAAGGGTTTGATGGGCATTGGCCTTGAGTTTTGGAGTTGTAGATCACCTAAATCCAAAGAGCACTGTGGACTCAAACAATGATGGATCCGGACCAAACTTGGCACGAATACTCAATATGCCCAAATGTGAACACTGGTGGAGTTTGGGGGAAATAGACCTTGACATTTGGGAGTTGTAGTTGCTGGGATTTATAGTTCACCTACAATCAAAGAGCATTCTGAACCCCACCAATGAGATAAATGGGCCAAACTTCCCACACATAACTCCAATGACACAAAATACAAGGGATGGGTTTGATGGGCATTGGCCTTGAGTTTTGGAGTTGTAGTTCACCTACATCCAGAGAGCACTGTGGACTCAAACAATGATAGATATGGACCAAACTTGGCATGAATACTCAATATACCCAAATGTGAACTCTGGTGGAGTTTGGGGGAAATAGACCTTGACATTTGGGAGTTATAGTTTTTGGGATTTATAGTTCACCTACAATCAAAGAGCATTCTGAACCCCACCAACGAGATAATTGGGTCAAACTTCCCACACAGAACTCCCGTGACCAACAGAAAACACTGTGTTTTCAGATGGTCTTTAGGAACCCCTCTGACACCCCTTCGCGACCTCCTCCCAAGGGTCCTGACCCCCAGCTGGAGAAATGGTGCTCTTGAGCTACAGAGGGCCAGATTCAGTCCCTGGCAGGCCCGGATTAACTGATTTTGGCGCCCTAGGCCACACTTTGGAATTACGCCCCCAAACCAACCTCTACCGCACCGCACCCCCACCTCCTCTGCCGGGCGTGTCGCGAGGAGGAAGAGGAAGGGAATCCCCACCCCAGGGGGCGAGCCTTCCCTTCCTTCCTCCTTCTCCCTCCCTCCTCAAGCCACGCTGAGACTCGTCTCGTGAGGTGCGCAGCATGGCCTCTGGGAGTCTTAGCATGGCCTGAGGAGGGAGGGAGGAGCCAAGGAGGAGTGCAGCAAAGGCGGGGTGGGGCGGGGGGTGGGCGTGAATGGCCCGCAGGTGCAGAAGTGCCCGAAGATCGACTTAAATTTGGGGGGGGTCCGGATCTGGCGCCCCCCTCAGCTGTGCCCCTAGGCCGTGGTCTAGTGTGGCCTTCTGGGCAGGCCCGGATCAGGCCCTTTTGCCACCCTAGGCCAAAGGGTCTGCCTCCACCCCTCCCCGCCCCCGGCTCCGCCCCTCCCCCGGCTCTGCCCCTCCCCGCCCCCGGCTCCGCCTCTCCTCACCGGATTGAAGGAAGGAGGGCGGGGCGAGGAGAAAGAGGTGCCCTCCCACCGCGCGTCCTGCGCGCCACCCACCCCTTTTCGGCGGGGCTGCCTTGACTCCTCTCTGCCTCCTCCCTGGCGTGGCGTGGCCAGGCAGGGAGGAGGAGGCGGGCCGCGTCGCCGCCCTCCTCCCTTGCGTGGCGTGACGGCGCAAGGGAGGAGGGCCGACAGCGACTTCTCTCCACCTCCTTCTCCCTGCCAGGCGACACCAAGCCAGGGAGGCAGAGAGAAAGCGCCGCGCCGCTCCTCTCTTGCGTCGCCACGCCACGCAAGGGAGGAGGGCAGGTGCGACTTCGCCTCTCCTTCTCCTCCCTGGCGACGCCACGCCAGGGAGGCGGAGAGAAGCCGCGCCGCCGCCGCACCTGCCTTGCGTCACCATGCCACGCAAGGGAGGAGGGGGCGGCAGCGACTCTCCACCTCTCCTCCCTGCCTGGCGACGCCAGGCAGGGAGAAGGAGTGGAGAAGTCGCGCTGCCGGCCCTCCTCCCTTGCGTTGTCACGCCACGCAAGGGAGGAGGGGCAGCGGCGCGGCTTCGCCTCCTCCTCCCTGCCTGGCGACACCACGCCACGCCAGGGAGGAGGCAGAGAGGAGTCCCGCCACCGCCCCTCCTCCCTTGTGTCGCATCAGCCCCTCCGAAAAGGGGTGGGCGGCGCGCAGGACGTGCGGCGGGAGGGCGCCTCTTTCTCCTCGCCCTGCCCTCCTTTCTTCAATCTGGCGAGGAGGCGGGGAGGGGCGGAGTAAGGAGCGGAGCCGATCCTCCCTCCCTCCCTCCTAAAGCAGAATAAAGGGAGGGGGCAGCCGCGCATGCGCCCTTTTGGGGGGGGGTTAATTTGGGGGTCCGGATCCGCTGCCCCCCAAACGTGCCGCCCAAGGCCATGGCCTCGGGTGGCCTTATGGGTAATCCGGGCCTGCTTCCGGGTGATTAGGGCCTGGTCCTTGGGGCTTGAAATGTCCCAATTTGGTTGCGGAAAAAAAGTCACGAAAGCAAGGAGCTGGCCCTGAAGTCTCTCAGTTTGCAAAACAAAACTTGTGGGAGACAAACTTTCTCCCTCGGGTCAGCAGTTTTGCAGCCGAACCCGTGAACTGCCAAACATCTCTTTGTGGTTTCTCTTGCAGCAAAGAGCAAACGGCACATGGAGGCCTTTCAGCAGCGACACACATCCTGCAGAATGGATCCCAATGCACAATTTCTCTCTCTGTGTGTCTATAATTTAGACCGAAAAGGCAAGGGAGACGTTTCCAGGGCCCTCCATGCGCTGCAGGGTCAGCCGTAAACTCATCCATGAATCACACAGAATGCAAACTGGGTAATTTGTGCTCTTCCCCTTGTCGGGAAGGGTTTGGTTCATTTTAGAGCATCTGCCGAATCCAGGCAGGCAATTTACGGCGCCAGGGCCTGCCCGCTCGGGCGCTCTGCGCATGCCTAATGTCCTGCAGTCTTTAGCTGGGAGGGAGCAATGCAATGATGCGCCTGGGTGCAGTTATGAAAGTAATTCATCTCCCTTCCTCTTTTCCATGCTTTCAAGGATATGTGACACAGGCCGCGACACATAAACACGGTCGTAAATATGAGCAACACCAATGGAGTTAAAATAGGGGAAGTGCTGAATTGAAAACCATGGGAAGCGATGAATAGAAAGAAACCCGGGTTATTGTGAGTTTTCCGGGCTGTGTATCCATGTTCCTGAAGCATTCTCTACTGGCGTTTCGCAAGCCCGGATTACCCATAAGGCCACACTAGGCCACTGCCTAGGGGCGCAGTCGAGGGGGGAGCGCAGATCTGGACCCCCAAAGTTGGAAAAAAACCAAGTCAATCTTCGGGCGCTTTTGCGCCTATGCGCAGAGCGCCATCCACGCCCGCCCCGCGCCCCCTTGCTCTGCTGCACTCACTCCTCCTCCCTCCCTCCTTCTCAGGCCACGCTGAGTCTTTAATAGCCTTGTCGCTGCAAAGCCTAGCTGGTTGCTGCCTGGGAAAATGCTCTGTTGGGAGGTGATTAGCTGGCCCTGATTGTTTCTTGTCTGGATTTCCCATTTTTGAGTGTTGTTCTTTCTTTAATGCTGCAATTGAGCACCTTGATCAGCATTTAATGGCCTTGCAACTGCAAAGCCTAGCTGGTTGCTACCTGGGGGACTCCTTTGTTGGGAGGTGGTACTAAGGAAGGAAGGAAGGAAGGAAGGAAGGAAGGAAGGAAGGAAGGAAGGAAGGAAGGAAGGAAGGAAGGAAGGAAGGAAGGAAGGAAGGAAGGAAGGAAGGAAGATCCTCCATGCCTCTCCCCACTACTCTCCCTCCCTGGGGCGTGGGGATCCTAATCAGCCCCAGCAGATGGCCACCCCGCCACGGCCCCCAAGCCCCCGGCAAGGAAGGAAAGGCAGCTGCGACTTGGGCCCCACCCTCCCTTCCCGGATCCCAAACAACAACCTTCAGTGCCGGTAGTAGAAGGGGTGTAATTCCAAAGTGTGGCTTAGCATTTCGTCTGCATCTATGGCAGGCATCCTCAGAGGTTGTGGAAATTAGGAAAATAATAATATTTATTATTATTATAAACTTTATTTATACCCCGCCACCACCTCCCCGATGGGGACTCGAGGCGGCTCCCATGAGGCCAAGCCCAAACAACAAATTACAATAAAATAAAATCAAAACATCAACAATAACACAATAAAAATACATACATATAAATAAAAGAACAATATGCAAATAACCTCTCCATTGGCGCTCCATCGCACTAAGACTCTAAACTATCTGGTCCGTGAGCTGCTTTTTGCTGACAATGCTGCCATTGTCGCCCATTCAGAAGCAGCCCTGCAGCGCCTCACATCCTGCTCTGCAGCAGCTGCAGAGCTGTTTGGGCTGGAAGTCAGCCTGAAGAACACGGAAGTCCTCTACCAGCCCGCACCACAGGAAGAACACCATCATCCCCACGTCAGCATAGGCACATCTGTGCTTAAGTTCGTTCAGCAGTTCACCTACCTGGGAAGCATCATCTCTTCAAGATTGGCAAAGAGATAGATCACAGATTAGCAAAGGCATAGAGTGCTTTCGGAAGGCTTCACAAAAGAGTTTGGAGCAACAAGCACCTGAGGCAAAGCACCAAAATCAGTGTGTACAGAGCTATTGTACTGTCTATTCTCCTATATGGGTCTAAAACATGGGTCACTCATCGGCAACACCTACGACTCCTTGAACACTTTAATCAGCGCTGTCTTCGCACAATTCTAAATATACACTGGACCGACTATGTGACGAATGCTGCTGTCCTTGAGCAAGCAGGAGTCACCAGCATTGAGGCCATGCTATTGAGAACACAGCTGCGCTGGGCAGGGCACGTCTCTAGGACGGAGGACCACCGCCTCCCAAAGATACTACTCTATGGTGAGCTCACCACGGGTCAGCGCAAGAGAGGCGCCCCAAAAAGAGATATAAGACAAATAAAGACAATTAAAAACCATTATGGCCAGGCCAAATGTGAAATATTAAAATTTGAAAATAAATAAACACTGGATGCGAACAGAGGAAACCATTAACAATGACGAAACCATGAAAATGAACCAAATCTGGCTACTAGTATTTTTTAAAAACTCTAAAATCATAACAGTAAATAAAGAACAACACTCAAAAACAGGGGAATTCCAGACAAGAAACAATCAGGGCCAGCTAATAATCACCTCCCAACAAAGGATTTCCCCAGGCAGTAAGAAGTCAGACCTTGAAACTTCAAGGCCATGTTTGGCTATGTTCCAGAAGAATCAATCAGGGCCAACAAAGGATTCCCCCAGGCAGGAACCATCCAGGCTTTGAAGCTGCAAGGCCATTCAATGCTAATCAAGGTGGTCATTTGCAACACTCACACCTACCTCAAACAGACAAGAGCTCTTTTTTCCACCTTGGGCATCATTCCACAGATATAAAAACCCAATTTTCCTAGTTTTCAATGGACCTGACAACCTCTGAGGATGCCTGCCATAGGCGCGGGCAAAATGCCAGGAGAGAATGCTTCTGGAATGTGGCCATACAGCAGTGTTTCCCAACCAGTGTGCCGGGGCACACTAGTGTGCCGTGAGCGATCATCAGGTGTGCCGTGGGAAATGGGAACCTCCAGGAAGGGGGGGGGGGGAGAGTATAGTGTGTTGAAGTATAAAAACCCTAAGAAACCTACCTTGATAAAGGCACAAAATTACACCACCCCCTCCCCACCCGTTGCCTACTTGGTCTCTCCCTCTCCATGCATTGGGAAGGCCCGCCTCCCTTTCCCCAAGTAGAGACCTCCTCTTGCCTCCTGGGGCTTCTGTGTGGGAAGTTTGGCCCAGTTCTATCATTGGTGGGGTTCAGAATGCTCTTTGATTGTAGGGGAACTATAAATCCCAGCAACAACAACATAACATAACATTGTTTGAGTCCACAGTGCTCTCTGGGGGTAGGTGAACTACAACTTCCAGACTCAAGGTCAATTCCCAAGCAAACCCTTTCAGTACTTTCTGTTGGTAATGAGAGTTCAATATGCCAAGTTTGGTTCAATTCCATTGTTGCAAGAGTTCAGAATGCTCTTTGATTGTGTGTTAACTATAAATCCCAGAAACTGTAACTCCCAAATGTCAAGGTCTATTTTCCCCAAACTCCATCTGTGTTCACAGTTGGGCATATTGAGCATTCATGCCAAGTTTGGTCCTGATCCAACATTGTTTGAGTCCACAGTGCTCTCTGGATATAGGTGAACTACAACTCCAAAACTCAAGGTCAATGCCCACCAAACTCTTATAGCATTTTCTCTTGTTTATGGGAGTTCTGTGTGGGAAGTTTGTGTCTTTCTGCCATTCCTGCCAGGATATCGATGTTGTGTTCATTGAAACAGGCCCAGGTTTCACACTGAGTGTATAAACACATTTTAAAACATATGCACTATATGTATGACTGTGTTAGAGTGTCATTTTGTGTCATTTTGGTTGGTGATGTGCCCCAGGATTTTGCAAATGTAAAAAGTGTGCAGTGGCTCAAAAAAGGTTGGGAAACACTGCCATACAGCCTGGAAAACTCCCAACCACCCAATGGGTATCCCCCCCCCCCCCCCGGTCTCAACTTCAGTCCTGATACCAATGAGCTGGAAGATGTCCCATGAGGAGGCATGTCTTTGAAATCCTCCACTTCGAGGCTGGTTCGGGCTTGAAAGGTTAAATCGTGCCCTGAGCGATTTCTCCACGCTGCTATAAAAATATCTTGTGGGGTTTTTTTTCCTCATCTCTCTCCCAGGTTTTCCAGCCAGAAATTTGCCACGGGGAGGTCTCTGGAACGATTCCTACAGCGCGAGGATGGGCACAAGGCAGCTCACATGGCGGCGTTTTCCCAGCCCTTGGAAGAAGCTTCTTTTCAAAAACGACGAGGGTTGAATGAAAAGTAATGCCTCCACCTTCGTTACTTGGGTTTGGATGGGGATATTATAATAAACCAAATGCAGAAATAATCCTTATAATGTGCTCTTTTAACGACCACTATTCACTTTTCCACATTTATTTATTTATTTATTATTCGGGCTTCTATGCCGCCGACTCCCTGAGGCTCGCGGCGGCTTACAGGAGCCGAAGGGCACAGTAAAATACAGGCAATAAGCAGTTAAAAACAATTAAAAACAACAGCAGTACAGTAATTAATAACACAGTTAAAACAATGAACAGCACATCATCCTCAGAAGAACGAATAGATGGCGGGGCATGGGCAGGACTTACTCACCAAAGGCCAGCTTAAACAGGTATGTTTTACAGGCCCGTCTAAACGGGAGCAAGTCCTTCATAGCCCGAGTTCCGGCCGGGAGGGCGTTCCACAGCGTAGGTGCTATGACAGAGAACCCTCCGGCGGGTAGCAGTCAGCCTTGCGAGTTTAGCTGAAGGTATCTCCAGGAGATTGGAGTCCTCAGACCGAAGTGATCTCGGAGGGCAATATGGGGTGAGACGGTCCCTCAAATACGCTGGCCCCAGGCCGTGTAAGGCCTTAAAGGTGAGGACCAACACTTTGAAGGCGATCCGGTGCTTAATTGGCAGCCAGTGCAGATCCTGCAAAACAGGTGTTATGTGGGCGCCAGCTGGCGTGCCAGACAGGAGCCGGGCGGCAGTGTTCTGCACTAGCCTGAGCTTCCGGGTCACCGACAGAGGAAGGCCAACGTAGAGCGCGTTGCAGTAATCCAGCCTTGAGATGACTGTGGCTTGGATCACCGTGGCCAGATCGTTCCGGGAGAGATAGGGGCCAGCCTCCTTGCCTGTCTCAGATGAAAAAAAGCGATCTTGCTGACCGCAGAGACCTGGGCCTCCATGGTCAGCTGGGAGTCCAAATGGACCCCCAGGCTCTTTACGGAAGGCGATGGGCATAACACCGCACCGTCCAGGCTCGGAAGCTGGACATTAACATCACCCGGGCGACCCAGCCACAAGATCTCCGTCTTCGCCGGATTCACCCTCAACCTACTGGCTCGCAGCCATCCAGTAACGGCTTTGAGGCAGTGTTGGAAATTATCGGGGACAGAACCCGGCCTGCCCTCCATCCTCAGAATGAGCTGGGTGTCGTCAGCGTACTGGTGACACTCCAGCCCATAACTCCGCACCAGCTGCGCAAGCGGCTGCATGTAGATGTTAAATAACAGAGGGGAGAGAATGGCCCCTGGGGACCCCACAGAGTAGTGGGGAGCCCTTGAGACCACCTCGCCCCTCCTCACACGCTGAGACCGCTGGTGGAGGAAGGAGGTCAGCCATTTAAGGGCTGTCCCCCTCACTCCAGCCACGGCCAGGCGGTGGATCAATAGATTGTGGTCGACCACATAATCGCCAGACAATCGGATACATTTCTGCCAACGATGAACAAGTTTTCTGAAGCCGTCACGGAAGAAGTCAACACTCCGCAACCAGCGCCTCACCGTTCTCTCAACGTCTTCATCAGGAGCATCATGATGTCCCCACAGATCTTTATTTATTTATTTATTTGCCATGCTTCTATACCGCCTCTCTCTCTCAGCCCGAAGGCGACTCGAGGCGGTGAACAAGCGGCAGCAAGTGCCCACATACAATACGTCACAAGATAAAAACAGTCATGTAAAAACATATAAAATTAACAATTAAAAACTACAAAATACAAATCTCAGCTCCACAATCTTAAAATCGGTTCCTGTTTCGTCGTCATAGTAATCCTTGATCTCGATTAAAGTTCATCTGCGAATGCTTGCTCGAACAGCCAAGTCTTGACTTTCTTACGAAATGTCAGGAGGGAGCGGGCCAATCTGTTGTCACTAGGAAGGGAGTTCCAAAGCCGAGGAGCCACCACTGAGAAGGCCCTGTCTCTCATCCCCACCAGACGCGCCTGCGAAGCAGGCGGGACCGAGAGCAGGGCCTCTCCGGATGATCTTAAGCATCTTGATGGTTCATAGGGAGAGATGCGTTCGGACAAGTAAGTTGGACCAGAACCGTTTAGAGCTTTAAAGGCCAAAACCAGCACTTTGAGTTGTGCCCGGTAGCAAACTGGTAGCTAGTGGAGCTGGCACAACAGGGGAGTTGTACGCTCCCGGAGTGCCGCATCTGTTATCATCCTGGCTGCTGTCCGTTGGATCAATTGAAGCTTTCGAGCAGTCTTCAAAGGCAGCCCCACGTAGAGAGTGTTGCAGTAATCTATACGGGATGTAACCAGAGCATGGACTACCCTGGCCAAGTCAGACTTCCCAAGGTACGGGCGCAGCTGGCGCACAAGTTTTAAATGTGCGAATGCTCCCCTGGTCACTGCCGAAATCTGAGGTTCCAGGCTCAGCGATGAGTCCAGGATCACACCCAGACTGCGAACCTGCGTCTCCAGGGGGGAGTGTCACCCCATCCAACACAGGCTGTAACCTTATGCCCTGTTCGGCCTTTCGACTGACCAGGAATGCCTCTGTCTTGTCTGGATTCAATTTCAATTTGTTCGCCCTCATCCAGTCCAACACAGCAGCCAAGCACCGGTTCAGGACCAAAACAGCCTCCTTAGTAGCAGATGGGAAGGAGTGACAGAGTTGGACGTCATCTTCATTCATGATCGGGAACAGATGGAAATCAGGCGGTGCTAAATCTGGACTGTATGGAGGATGCTGTGCAGTGGTGAGATCCAGTCTCTGAAGTTCTGCTGTGGTACGCTTTCGTTTCAGGCGTCAGCATCCTGGGTACCCATCGTGCACAGGTCTTCCGATAGCCAAGCAAAGCAATAATGTGACCCACATGTTCTTGTGAAATGCCGATTATGCTTGAACTTTCTCTCTGAGTGATACGACGATCGTCCTGAATCAACCTGTCAACCTTTTGCTTGTGAATCTCGGTGGTTGCTGTCACAGGACGTCCAACTCTTTGCTTGTGATGCAAGTCAGATGTTCCCACCTCAACATCTTTAAACTTACTCACCCAACGACGCAAAGCACTCACATCAACACAATCACCATAAACAGCTTGCCTTCTCTGGTGAATCTCCTTTGGGGTGACACCTTCTGCTGTCAAGAATTCAATGACTGCACGTTGCTTAAGTTGCATTGACCGACCATCTGTGCAGGGTTCCATACTTTGCACTTTAACAACACAACCATTTAATGTGAAGGCTTCTGGACAAAATGGAACTGCAGAGGAGAGTCTACTGAACAAGCCAGTACCTGCCACATACCAGGAACTGCCATCGGTTGAGGAGTTACGAAGGTGGAGGCATTACTTTTCATTCAACCCTCATAGGAATCCTAAGGCTTCCCACCAAAATGGAACTGTAGAGGAGAGTCTTCTGAACAAGCCAGTACCTGCTGCATACCAGTACTGCCATCTGTTGAGGAGTTACGAAGGTGGAGGCATTACTTTTCATTCAACCCTCGTAGGAATCCTAAGGCTTCCCACCAAAATGGAACTGTAGAGGAGAGTCTACTGAACAAGCCAGTACCTGCCGCATACCAGGACTGCCATCTGTTGAGGAGTTACGAAGGTGGAGGCATTACTTTTCATTCAACCCTCATAGGAATCCTAAGGCTTCCCACCAAAATGGAACTGTAGAGGAGAGTCTACTGAACAAGCCAGTACCTGCCGCATACCAGGACTGCCATCGGTTGAGGAGTTACGAAGGTGGAGGCATTACTTTTCATTCAACCCTCATAGGAATCCTAAGGCTTCCCACCAAAATGGAACTGTAGAGGAGAGTCTACTGAACAAGCCAGTACCTGCCGCATACCAGGACTGCCATCGGTTGAGGAGTTACGAAGGTGGAGGCATTACTTTTCATTCAACCCTCATAGGAATCCTAAGGCTTCCCACCAAAATGGAACTGTAGAGGAGAGTCTACTGAACAAGCCAGTACCTGCCGCATACCAGGACTGCCATCGGTTGAGGAGTTACGAAGGTGGAGGCATTACTTTTCATTCAACCCTCATAGGAATCCTAAGGCTTCCCACCAAAATGGAACTGTAGAGGAGAGTCTACTGAACAAGCCAGTGCCTGCCGCATACCAGGACTGCCATCGGTTGAGGAGTTACGAAGGTGGAGGCATTACTTTTCATTCAACAGCTCCAGCCAACTTGGCCCAGGATGTGCAAGTTGAGGGATTCTGGGCACTGTCATTCAAAGGAAGAACTGCCTCCAAGAGTCATTTCTTTCTAGCTAGATTCTTCCGGGAGAGCAGTTGCTTTGCAACTGTGAAACAATGTCCAGGGTGGGAGAAAGAACTCTTGTCTGCGAATGTTGAAAATGGCCAGCTTGATTAGCATTTAATGGCCTTGCAGCTTCAGAGCCTGGCTGATTGCTGCCTGGGGGAATCCTTTGTTGGGAGGTGTTAGCTGGCCCCGATTGATTCTCCTGGAACATGGCCATACAGCCCGGAAAACTCACAGCAACCCAAGCGATTCCGGCCATGAAAGCCTTCGACAACACATTGAATCACACATCCTCCGTATGTCAGAAATGGCCCGAAGGCACACGACAACACAGCTGCTCAAAACAGATCTGGTTTCATTGGCAGATAGAAGTGACGTTGATAGGACTTCGGCCAGCAGGGCATCACTGCTCTTGGATGCTCGAGAGCTTTGCCCACTTCTGTGGCCACATTGTGAAATTGATGCAGTTTGTCAACACTTGAACTGCCCTGGCGCAGTGCTATGGAACCCTGGGAGTTGTAGTTTGACGAGGCACTTGCATTCTTTCAGGCTCAAGACCTTGTCAAACTACAGCTCCCACGATGTTATAACATTGAGTTCTTTTTTGCCGGGGTGGGGTGGGGGGAGTATTTTCTGCTCTTTCTTGTACAGCACAGATAATTCTTCCCAAAAGGTGTTTACCTGCACGGTATGGAAGCAGGCCATAGTGTGTACAGCAGGGCTGTCCAAGTGGCGGCCCGCGACCCGTATACGGCCCCCCAGCCCCTTCCCTCCGGCCCCCTAAGCTTTTTAATAAAAAATAAAAATAGGGGGGAAAATAAAAAAATATTAAAAATCCCCAAAAAAGTGCGCATACGCACGGTTTTGCCCGCTTTGGGAGGGCGGGGGAGCCCCCCGTGGCTCCCCCCTCTCTCCCAAAGCGTCACGCCAGCCTCGGAAGCTTCCGAGGCTGTTGTGACACTTTGGGCGAAGGGGCGGAGCCGCGGAAGGCTCCTCGCGGCTTCGCCCTCTCCCCCAAAGTGACACAACAGCTGTTGTGATGCTTTGGGCGAGGGGGCGGAGCTGCGGAAGGCTCCTCGTGGCTGCGCCCTCTCCCCCGAAGCGTCCGCCGTCACAACAGCTGTTGTGATGCTTTGGGCAAGGGGCGGAGCCGTGGAAGGCTCCTCGCGGCCGCCTCTCCCCAAAGCGTCACAACAGCTGTTGTGATGCTTTGGGCAAGGGGCGGAGCCGTGGAAGGCTCCCCGTGGCTCCTCCTCTCCCAAGCGTCACAACAGCCTCGGAGCGGGCGAAATCGCCCGCTTCCAAGGCTATTGTGATGCTTTGGGGAGAGGGGCGGAGCTGCGTGGCCGAGGGACGTGGCCGGGCGTGGCCGAGTGGCCCCCAGGTGATCACTCACCAGAAGTCCGGCCCTTGGGCTGGCAGAAGTTGGACAGCCCTGGTGTATAGCACAGATGATAGATAGATAATTAGCATTTGATAAAGCGAGAAACTTTTTAAATTAATTAATTAATTAATTAATATGCTTTCAATTAATTAATTCAAAGCAGTTGTAAGGAAGTAGCTTGGAAAACATATGTGTGTGTGTGTAACTATGACACCCACCGACAATGGACTGGGACAAAACTTGGCACAGTGAACCCCCATGACCAACTGAACAGTGGAACAGTAGTATTTTCAGTTGACCTTGTGGAAATTGACCTTGGTTTTGGGAGTTTTAGTTCACCCTTACCCAAAGAGCGGTCCATCAAGCTGACGTCAGATCTGGACCAAACTTGGCACACAGACCCAACATGACCTACTCTGCATACAGGCTGGGTTTGGGGGTGAGTGCCCTGGGAATGTGGGTATTGTAGTTCACCTTTATCCAGAGAGCATTAAACCCAGCCGACAAAGGATCTAGTCCATACTTGACACACAGACCTAAAATGGCCAACTGTGCATATAGGCGGGGGAATCTGGGAGTTGTAGTCCACCTGGACCAAACTAAAGTTATATTACCTAACATCTCAAAACAAACAATGCCTTCTCCTAATAACCTGGGCACTTTTGAAGCAGTTTCGAGGTAATGTAGGTAACCCGGAAGTGAATTTGCCATTTTGAAGGCGCCGCCGCCGCCATTTTCGGAAAGGAATCGGCATTAGATTCCCGCCCCTCCCGAGGTGCTTTCCCCTCATTGGCTGTTTAACCCAGCTTGGAGGCAGATGCCTTCCCTCCGCGTCAGAACTAGGGCATCCAAACTGGGTTAAACATGCATGTCCGCCATTATCGAAGCCATTCTGAAATTTTGGAATTAATCCAGGAAATTCCGAAAGTTTTCCGGAAAATTTCGGAAGTCATTCAGATTCTAAACGCCAGTGCTCCCTACGTCCGGAACTAGTATTCAACCTTTTGTTCCCATCAAACAGGCCTACTGAGTACCTACCTACGTTAGTAAACAACAGAGAACACCCCTTCTAAAATAATGTTTGCTGAGTTAGTAGCATGCATTTGATTCAGGTACACAGGCACACATATAGGCATCAGATCCCATCTGATTTTGGAATCTAAGCACTAGGGGTGGTTGATCCATAAAAAAAATTGATTCTAAACTCATGTGGGGGGGAATTTCCCTTGCTGGGTCGTTATAGAAATTATTCCCAATTTTAAAAAATAAATTTCGTAATTACTAACAAATTTTGATTTTTATTCGTTACACCAGCTGGGAGGCTAGAATGGAGGGCTTGCTCTCCACTCCCCCCCCCCCCGAGCTCAGAAGCATCGTGCATTATATTTAATGTGCAATGCCTCCCAGATGGGAGGGGCAGGGAGGGAAGAAGGGAGAGCAAGCCCACCCCTCTTCCTTCCCTCCCACCCTCCCTCCCCAGCTCAGAAGCATCGCGGGTTAAATATAACCCGGGATGCCTCTGAGCTTGCGGGGGGAGGAACGGAGCAGTGGATGGTCCGCTCCTGCTTCCCTCCCAATATCTAATCCGCGCCAACCCTCCTTTCTCCTCTCGCCAGCTGAGAGCTGAGGCGGGCGCTTTGGAAGCAGCCCGGCCGAGCTTTGGCGTGGATTAGATCAGTGTTTTTCAACCTTTTTTGAGCCGCGGCACATTTTTTACATTTACAAAATCCTGGGGCACACCACCAACCAAACTGGCACAAAATGACACTCTAACACAGTCATACATATAGTTAATATGTTTCGATGAACACAACATAGATATCCTGGCAGGAATGGCAGAAAGACACAAACTTCCCACACAGAACTCCCATAACCAAGAGAAAATACTATAAAGGTTTGGTGGGCATTGACCTTGGGTTTTGGAGTTGTAGTTCACCTTTATCCAGAGAGCACTGTGGACTCAAACAATGTTGGATCAGGACCAAACTTGGCATGAATACTCAATATGCCCAAATGTGAACACAGATGGAGTTTGGGGAAAATAGACCTTGACATTTGGGAGTTACAGTTTCTGGGATTTATGGTTAACACACAATCAAAGAGCATCATGAACTCTTGCAACAATGGAATTGAACCAAACTTTGGAATATTGAACTCTCATTACCAACAGAAAGTACTGAAAGGGTTTGCTTGGGAATTGACCTTGAGTTTGGAAGTTGTAGTTCACCTACACCCAGAGAGCACTGTGGGCAGGAGGGAGAAGAGG
The DNA here is from genome assembly GCA_030556195.1 of Anolis apletophallus. Lineage (NCBI taxonomy): Eukaryota > Metazoa > Chordata > Lepidosauria > Squamata > Anolidae > Anolis > Anolis apletophallus. Next base: position 5,755,695 of record JARBWK010000016.1, read on the forward strand.
GGGTATTGGAGGTTCCAATTTCCCACGGCACACCTGATGATCACTCACGGCACACTAGTGTGCCACGGCACACTGGTTGGGAAACATTGGATTAGATCTTGGGAGGGAAGCAGGAGCGGACGCCCCTCCTTCCCTGCTAAGATCTAAACCGCGCCAAAGCTCGGCCGGGCTGCTTCCTCAGCTCTCAGCTGGCGAGAGGAGAAAGGAGGGTGCTGCTGCCCTCCAGTCTCCTGTCGTGAGTTGAGAACTGAGGAGGGGAAAAAACGACCTAATAACGTGACTTTTACAATTAAAAAATGGCGATCCCGGATTCGGTTTTGAAACTTCACTTCCGGGTTGGACGCCGAGGGTCGATATAATTTATTTATTTATTTACTAGCTGTACCCGGCACGCGTTGCTGTGCCCTATTTAGGAGATGCGAGAAAGTCTGAGTATGTAAGGGTTGGAATTGTTGTTAGTGAATTGGGTGTGTTATGTTTGTGCCTCAGCTCTTTGCCTGCAGTCCTTCGGGTTTGACTTGTGCCATGGCCAGGACGGATCAGCTTGGGAGGGCTTGTCCTGTCAGGGGATCTCTATCTTCACAGGTGCGTCCAGTGTCTGTTGGGGACTGTTCAAAATCCTTTCCGTATCCTTTTGAGCCACCTTTCTCAAGATCTTCATGTCTAGCTTACTTTCTGCTCCTCTCTTTTCAAGATGTCCTGCTCTGTGTCTTTTGCACCCATTGGTCGATGTCCGATGAGGCTTTCCTCATGGACAGGCCATCTGAGGAGCTCTTCCAGCGCTGGGCATCAGAAGGTAGTTGGTGATGACTTCCATCCCTTGGAGCCAGCATATAGAGGGGCTGGAGCACCCTCCTTGGCAAACCCCATTGTTGCTGGATGGTCCTCTTATTAATGTGGAATTCCAAGCCACTGGAGATCCTTTGGGAAAGGAAGAAGAGCTCCCTTGAATGGTGTTGATCTCCATCATGGTCTTCTGATTTGAAAGTGTTGGAGGAGGCTCTGGCAGTCATCTGACAGTTTGTTATGGGTCGGAATGTTCATGTTGGCTGGCCAGTACAGCAGTTATGCAAATCCGCCCTTATTGGCAGCCAATCATGTTGTCAGAATGTAGAGGCTGGGAGTCTTTGGCAGCCCGGAGGATGCTGGGAAATGTAGGTTTTTACTCGTTGTTTTGGGGCCTTTTAGGTTTTTGGGGAAAGTTTCTTTGCTACAAACGTACCTTGCTTGAGGCCTATTTCTGTTGGCAAGTTTTGTGTTTCTGCGTTGTAAGGTTTCTCTGTTTGAGGTAGTCTTCACATGACGACTGTTCCTTTATATATATAGATTTGTTCAATCTTATATTCCGCCCCTCCCGGCCGGCTCGGGGCGGTTCACACTCATGTGAACCGCCCCGAGCACTGTAAAACAGTGGTGGAGTATAAAACAACAAGAATAAAAGTTGCAAATGGTGCAACAGCAATGATGGCAGGCATTACAATCTCCAGGGGCATCAATTGAAGGCAATTCTGAACAATACAGTCTTGCAGGCCCTCCGGAATGAGGTAAGCTCCGCCATAGCCCGGACATCATCTGGTAATACATTCCAGAGCATTGGGGCAGCGACTGAAAAGGCTCGTTGCCTTGTGCTGGAGAGGTGGCAGGAGCGGACAGATGGTACCGTCAGCAGGTTGCGCTCTCCCGAGCGCAGTGATCTCAGGGGAACGCATGGGGTGAGGCGGTCCCTCAGGTACACCGGCCCCAGACCATGTAAGGCCTTGAAGGTCAGAACCAACACCTTGAAGACAATTCAGTACTCGATTGGAAGCCAGTGCAATTGCCGCAGAATGGGCGTGATGTGCTCTCTTGCCGGCGCTCCCTCCAGCAAGCGAGCCGCAGCATTTTGCACCAGCTGGAGTTTCCGAATTGTCGACAAGGGAAGGCCTATGTAGTCTAACCTCGAGATGACCGTCGCTTGGATTACCGTGGTAAGGTCGTCCCTGGACAGGTAGGGGGGCCAGTCGCCTAGCCTGTCGCAGGTGGAAAAATGACGTTTTGCTGACCGCGGAGACCTGGGCCTCCATGGCCAGCAATGGGTCCAATTGAACCCCCAGGCTTTTAATCAAAGATGATGGGCTCAGCTGCTCGCCATCCAGGGTAGGCAACTGGCACTCATCCAGCCCAGGGCGACCAGGCCACAGGATCTCCGTCTTCGATGGATTCACCTTCAGCCGGCTGGAGCGCAGCCAACCAGTCACGGCTTCAAGGCATTGCTGGAAACAATCGGGTACGGAGTCTGGCCTGCCGTCTACTCTCAGCACGAGCTGGGTGTCATCCGCATACTGAAAACACTCCAGACCAAAGTCGTGCACCAGCTGGGCCAGCGGCCGCATGTAGATGTTGAATAATAAAAGGGAGAGGATGGCCCCCTGGGGGACCCCACAAGTTAATGGGAGTCTCCTAGAGACCTCCTCCCCCCTCTCCACACGTAAGGTCAAAATAATTTCAAATACGAAATATTAACGGGTTTCAAAGTATTTAAATTGGAGATATCCACCCCTACTAAGCAGGGTCAGTTCTAGTTGTACTTGGATGGGGGAATGTCAATGAATGCTGGGTACGCCAGCCAGGGGCGGTCCGAGCTCTCCCGGGGGGGGGGGGTAAGCAAACATTATTTTGGCACCCCCCCCCCCGGCGGCTCCCAAGCGCGCCGCCCATATCTCCATGCTGCTGCCGCGCTGCGCCTACAGGTGCTTCTGGGCATGCGCGGAGGTTTTGCGCGCATGCCCAGTGCCTACGGAGTTCCACTTGAGCTCCGTAGGCACTGCGCATGCGCGCGAAAATCTCCACGCGCATGCGCTGTGCCTACGGAGTTTGCTTGAGCTCTGTAGACACAGCGCATGTGCGCGGAGATTTTCATGCGCATGCGCTGTGTCTACGGAGCTCAAGTGAGCTCTGTATGTATTGCGCATGCACGCGGAAATCTCCGCGCACATGCGCTCTGTCTACAGAGCTCAAGTGAACTCCGTAGGCACAGTGCATGCGCACGGTTTTGCGCGCATGCCCAGTGCCTACGGAGCTCCACTTGAGCTCCGTAGACACAGCGCATGCGCGCGAAAATCTAGTGCTGCCTGTGCCGCGGCAGAGGCGCAGCACGGGCAGCACTAGCTCCCGAGGACGCCTCCACCCAGCGGCATGGCTGGTTGCGGAGGCGCAGCGGCGGGACGGGACGCGGCGGTGCCCCTCCCAGGTGGCAATGCCCCTCCCAGGTCCCGTCGCCCTACGCGGCCGCGTAGTCGGCGGAATGGGAGGGGCCGGCCCTGACGCCAGCTTCCATTTCAGAGGAAGGAACTGGCCAAACCGCCTCTTGAGGATTCTTTGCCTAAGAAAACCCTACGAAATGCATGCAGTTGCCACAACACAACAGGAAGGCATGCGCTGACACTGACATATACATGATTCCTTGATTAAGCGAGGTGCGTGTTTTTATCTAGGTTGGGATCATGTGACCCATGTTGCTGGATTGCAAGTCCCAACGTTCCCTTTCTGGCTGGGTGTTGGCACTTCAGCAAGAGTGCAGGTTTCTCACTCCGAATCAAAACGTTTCCCCAAACAGTTTTTATTTGTGCAACGAGACAACACAACCACGTAGCCCTCGGAACAAAATGTGAAACTGAAGACTGAAACTTAAGACAGATCGGTTCAAAGGCACCAGGAGGACTGCACGGAGGAGGAGGAGGCGGCGGCGGCAAGGAGTATCTGGTGATCTTGTAGGTGAAATATCACAACCCCCAACTTGTTTGACTCTATGACCGTGGTTCTCAACCTTCCTAATGCTGTGACCCCTTAATACAGTTCCTCATGTTGTAGTGACCCCCAATCATATAATTATTTCAATGCTACTTCACAACTGTGATTTTGCTATTGTTATGAAGTGTAATGTAAATATCTGAAATGCAGGGTGTATTTTCATTCACTGGACCAAATTTAGCACATATACCCAATGTGCCCAAATTTGAATACTGATGGGATTGGAGGGAGAGATTGTCATTTGGGAGTTGTGGTTGCTGGGATTTATAGTTCACCTACAATCAAAGAGCATTCTGAACCCCACCAATGGAGGAATTGAACCAAACTTGGGACACAGAATTCCCATGACCAACAGAAAATACTGGAAGGGTTTGCTGGGCATTGACCTTAAGTTTTGGAGTTGTAGTTCACCTACATCCAGAGAGCAATGTCAACTCAAAACAATGATGGATTTGGACTAAACTTGGCATGAATATCAATATGCCCAAATGTGAACACTGGTGGATTTGGGGAAAATAGACTTGACATTTGGGAGTTGTAGTTGCTGGGATTTATAGTTCACCTACAATCAAAGAGGCTTTTTAACTCCACCAAAGATAGAATTGGGCCAAACTTCCCCCACACACATCCCATGCTGTGTTTTCTGATGATCTTTGGCGACCCCTCTGACACCCCCTCGTGACCCCTCCAGGGGTCCCGACCCTCAGGTTGAGAAACACTGCTCTATAACTTCACGCTGAAGGTATATAATGATTTCTTTTTTTTTGAGCCATGAAACAGAAGGTAGGATTTTAGCAACAAGAGAGAGAGAGAAAAAAAAACACTATTTTGCATGTCTCTGGGTGGAAAGGTGAAAGGGGACGTCGAACAGGACTGGCAGGTGATGTGGCTATAATGCAGGCATGGGCCAAATTGGGCCCTCCGGGTGTTTTGGACTTCAGCTCCCACAATTCCTAACAGCCTCGGGCCCTCCCCCCCCCTCACCTGTTTAACCCGCTGCACCCCCAGGTGGCCTGCTATAATAACAACAACAACAACGATCTATCTATGTATATAATAAAAGAGAATGTTTGTATGTATGTGTGTTTGTGGATATGTGCCTGCTTTCAGACTGGTTGCCACTGTGGGATTATTTGCATAACGCCTCTGATTGACCAGTACCACCAACATTCCGACACTCTAAAGTGGCAGAGGGGGGGTAAGGAAAAGGCCTGAGGCAGTCAGGCATGGTGGGAGTTTCAGGCCAAAACACTTTGCGGCCCCCAACAATGACAGAACAAGACCAAACTTGGCACACAGAACCCCCAAGACCCACTTTACATCCTGGTGCAGATTGAGGGAGGATGGACCATGGATGACGGGACTTCCAGTACTTTAATTCACTCCCTTAGAGTACTGTGGCCCACACCAATGACGAATCAGGACCATACTTGGCACACAGAGGCCCAATGGCCCACTTTACAACCTGGTGCAGTTTAGGGCAGGATGGGCCACAAATGATGGGATATGCAGTACCTTCACCCGATTCATTTCCCACAGAACATTGTAGCCCCTACAAATCACAGACCAGGCCCAAACTTGGCACACAGAGTACCCATGACCCACTCTACATTCTGGTGCAGTTTTGAGTGGGACAGACCACAGATGATGGGACTTGAAGTACCTTCACTCACTTCTTGAGACCACTGCGAGCCAAATAAACAACTGAAAAGAACAAGCCCTGGCACACAATGCCTTTCTCAAATAACCAGAGCAGAGCCGGGTCCCCAAGCTAGTAATCTATATAAATAAAAATGTAATGTTCGTTTGTGGGATTAACATAATTCAAAAACCATTGGACGAATAGACACCAAATTTGGACACTATACCCTAAACAGACCAATGAGTGACAATCACTCATAACCACCACCCTCCAAAAAAAAAAAAAAAAAAAAAAAACCAGGGAAAGGACTTAAAAAACACAAAATAGG
>JARBWK010000016.1:5761553-5781102 GCA_030556195.1 Anolis apletophallus
GTGGCGCTGGTGCTTTGCTTCTACAGTGTTGCTAAAGTTCTGGTGGTGAACACTAGGTGGCGCTGGAGCTTTGCTTCTAAAGTGTTGCTAAAGTTCTGGTGGTGAACACTAGGTGGCGCTGGTGCTTTGCTTCTACAGTGTTTCTAAAGGATTCTGGTGGTGTACTAGGTGGCACAGCTTTGCTTCTAAGAATGTTGCTAAAGTTCTGGTGGTGAACTAGGTGGCACTGCTTGCTTCTACAGTGTTGCTAAAGTTCTGGTGGTGAACACTAGGTGGCACTGGTGCTTTGCTTCTAAAGTGTTGCTAAAGTTCTGGTGGTGAACACTAGGTGGCGCTGGTGCTTTGCTTCTAAAGTGTTGCTAAAGTTCTGGTGGTGAACACTAGGTGGCGCTGGTGCTTTGCTTCTAAAGTGTTGCTAAAGTTCTGGTGGTGAACACTAGGTGGCACTGGTGCTTTGCTTCTAAAGTGTTGCTAAAGTTCTGGTGGTGAACACTAGGTGGCGCTGGTGCTTTGCTTCTACAGTGTTGCTAAAGTTCTGGTGGTGAACACTAGGTGGTGTTGCTATAGTGTTGCTAAAGTTCTGGTGGTGAACACTAGGTGGCGCTGGTGCTTTGCTTCTAAAGTGTTGCTAAAGTTCTGGTGGTGAACACTAGGTGGCGCTGGTGCTTTGCTTCTAAAGTGTTGCTAAAGTTCTGGTGGTGAACACTAGGTGGCGCTGGTGCTTTGCTTCTAAAGTGTTGCTAAAGTTCTGGTGGTGAACACTAGGTGGCGCTGGTGCTTTGCTTCTACAGTGTTGCTAAAGTTCTGGTGGTGAACACCAGGTGGCGCTGGTGCTTTGCTTCTACAGTGTTGCTAAAGTTCTGGTGGTGAACACCAGGTGGCGCTGGTGCTTTGCTTTTACAGTGTTGCTAAAGCTCTGGTGGTGAACACTAGGTGGCGCTGGTGCTTTGCTTCTACAGTGTTGCTAAAGTTCTGGTGGTGAACATTAGGTGGCGCTGGTGCTTTGCTTCTACAGTGTTGCTAAAGTTCTGGTGGTGAACACTAGGTGGCGCTGGTGCTTTGCTTCTACAGTGTTGCTAAAGTTCTGGTGGTGAACACCAGGTGGCGCTGGTGCTTTGCTTCTACAGTGTTGCTAAAGCTCTGGTGGTGAACACTAGGTGGCGCTGGTGCTTTGCTTCTACAGTGTTGCTAAAGCTCTGGTGGTGAACACTAGGTGGCGCTGGTGCTTTGCTTCTACAGTGTTGCTAAAGTTCTGGTGGTGAACACTAGGTGGCGCTGGTGCTTTGCTTCTACAGTGTTGCTAAAGTTCTGGTGGTGAACACTAGGTGGCGCTGGTGCTTTGCTTCTGCAGTGTTGCTAAAGTTCTGGTGGTGAACACTAGGTGGCGCTGGTGCTTTGCTTCTACAGTGTTGCTAAAGTTCTGGTGGTGAACACTAGGTGGCGCTGGTGCTTTTGCTTCTACAGTGTTGCTAAAGTTCTGGTGGTGACACTAGGTGGCGCTGGTGCTTTGCTTCTACAGTGTTGCTAAAGTTCTGGTGGTGAACACTAGGTGGCGCTGGTGCTTTGCTTCTACAGTGTTGCTAAAGTTCTGGTGGAGAACATTTCAGAACTCTAAAAAAACTTTCAAAATTTAAATTTATAAATGGCAGTTCCTAATTGGTTCTGTCTTAAAAAATTCAATAATGAAATAATAATGAAGTTTTGACAGTTGTGTTAGAGTTCTGAAATGTTCACCACCAGAACATTTGCAACACTGTAGAAGCAAAGCACCAGCGCCACCTAGTGTTCACCACCAGAACTTTAGCAACACTGTAGAAGCTCACCAGCGCCACCTAGTTTTTCACCACCAGAACTTTAGCAAATACTGTAGAAGCAAAGCACCAGCACCACCTAGTTTTCACCACCAGAACTTTAGCAACACTGTAGAAGCAAAGCACCAGCACCACCTAGTTTTCACCACCAGAACTTTAGTTTTGTAAGTCTCGCTCTGGGCATTACTTCGCGAACGAAGATCCTTAGGAAGGACTCATCCCAAGCTTTTTACAAGCGCGTTGATGACTAAAAAGGCCAGTCTGAGATGGGCAAGTCGGTTGCAGAAAGCACAGCAGAAAGTCTCCCTGGGTGATGTTGTTTCCACGTTGCGGTTCTTTCTGCGTTGTCGTTTTCTCTTCGATACCCATCCGTCGTGTCTTCTCAAAAGAAGCTGGAGCATTGTGGCTAGTGCGTCTCCATGCCTCCCGATGTGAGGTCAGGGTGGACCATTGTTGGTGATCAATCTGGCTGAGCCTGAGATGTTGTTTCAGGGAGTCCTTATATCTCTTTTTGATGGCGCCTCTCTTGCGCTGACCCGTGGCGAGTTCATCATAGAGTAGTATCTTTGGGAGGCAGTGGTCCTCCATCCTAGAGACGTGCCCTGCCCAGCGCAGCTGTGTTCTCAATAGCATGGCTTCAATGCTGGTGATCCCTGCTTGCTCAAGGACAGCAACATTCGTCACATAGTCGGTCCAGTGTATATTTAGGATTGTGCGAAGACAGCGTTGATGAAAGCGTTTGAGGAGTTGTAGGTGTTGGCGATAGGCGACCCATGTTTCAGACCCATAGAGGAGAATAGACAGTGCGATAGCTCTGTACACACTGATTTTGGTGCTTTGCCTCAGGTGCTTGTTGCTCCAGACTCTTTTGTGAAGCCTTCCTAATGCACCATATGCGTTTCATAATCTGTGATCTATCTCTTTGTCAATCTTGGCGTCTGAAGAGATGATGCTTCGCAGGGAGGTGAACTGCTGAACGGACTTAAGCACAGATGTGCCTCTGCTGACGTGGGGATGACGGTGTTCTTCCTGTGGTGCGGGCTGGCAGAGGACTTCAGTTTCCTTCAGGCTGACTTCTAGCCCAAACAGCTCTGCAGCTGTTGCAAAGCAGGACGTGAGGCGCTGCAGAGCTGCTTCTGAATGGGCGACAAGGGCAGCAGCATCAGCAAAAAGCAGCTCACGGACTAGTTTAGAGCCTTCGTGCGAGCCCTCAGACGGCTTAAATTGAACAAGCTACCATCAGTACGATAGCGTATATATATGCCGTCTTCTTCTACTCCCCCACTGCAAGGGGGCGCCAATGGAGAGGATTTTTTAAAAAGTACTTTAGAACCATTTAGAGCCATGATTGCCCAAGAATAATAAGTATATTTTATATTGCAGTTTGGGCAGGGGTTAAAAGGGACTGCATTGCTATGATATTGGCCATCCCGTGGATTATAGTGTTGCTCAGAGAGATCTTACTGACTTTTATTTTAATCCCTCCAGGCTGAGTGCTGGGGACATTGCCTTGTTACTCGGAAATGTGGACGAGATCTGTACCTTTCAACAAAATCTCAACCAAGCTCTGGAAGAAATCGCTAAGTAAGTTGAACCAGCCTTCTATTGCATTTGAATGAAAGCCAGGAAATACCATATTTTTACCACGGAGGACCTAGAAAATTAGCATAGCATTGGGGTGCATCTACACTGACGAAATGAAAAACAGTTTGATACCACTTTAACTGCCTTGACACAATTCTATGGAAACTTAGGAGTTGTAGTTTGGTACTCTTTGGCCAAGAAGGCTAAAGAGCTTGTCAGACTCCCATGGTTCTGGAACATTGAGCCATTGGGGTCAAATTGCATGAATTCGACATTGTGGACACACCCTGGGATATCCTTTCCCATATTAAAATTCATTTGGGAGTTCAAAGCATCTGGGAGATCTAAAGGTTGAGAGCCTTTGCTCTAAAATCCGATGCAATATGTTCTGTGGCGTAAACTGGATTTTCCTCTCTCCTTCCATAGGCTTCCAGAGCATTTGCAAAAAGTCGGAGGCTGCTTCATGAGCCTGATGCCACAGTTCCGGTCGTTGTACCTCGCCTATTGCGCGAACCACCCTTCCGCTGTCAATGTCTTGACCCAACACAGGTAGAAACAACATTTGTTTTCATTATTTTGTTAACTGGCATCGGTTTGTCCTCAGCTTATAGCAATCAGGTCGCCAACTGGTCTGCTCAAATCTTGCAAACTCTGCGGCACGCGTCCCCAGGCAGGCGTTGCCTGGAAACTGCGGCGCGCGTCCCCGGGCAGGCGCTGCCTGGAAACCACAGCCCGTGCCCCCTTCCTCTCCTCAACCCCGCCCATGGCACACAGTGGCTCAGTGCCCCCTTACAGGGGCTCAGCGCCCCCCCCCAATTCTCCAGAGTCTCCCAGTGCCCCCTTGTATCGTCCCACTGCCCACCAGGGGGCAGTACCGCCCACTTTGGGAACCATGAATCTACTTTGTAGTGTCTTCTCTCGGCGCATCTGCACTGCAGAATCAATGCCATCTGTCATGTTTTTGACCTTGTGTTATACTCATAACGTAGGTCCGATGTCCAAAACGGCCACCACAAGACCACACCAAGGAGGCCCTCTTGTCCTGTCCAAGTCCATATCTTGCCGTGTCTTTGCCTTCCATTGTAGTCAGGGCAGTCTTTCCATTAGGCCCGAGTAAGCGGTCGCGCAGAGGCCGGTGCCTCCTGGGAGGGGCGCCCGCGGCTGCGCTGCACCGCCCGCACCGCCTTGCTGCGCCGGCGGGTGGAGGCGTGCTCAGAAGCCAGTGCTGCCAGCGCCGCACCTCCACAGCCGGCGGTGCGGCTGCGCGGGACGCCGGTGCGCATGCGCGCAGCCGTACGAGACGCCGGCACCCATGCGCGAACTGGGGACGCCGGCGGCGCGGCGCCGCAGCATCCAGAACCCACGGGGGAAATCTTCGATTACCATGATGGGAGAGGTAAGACCGCCCCTGATCGTAGTGCTAGTCGTTAATTGAAATGGAATATTCATTCCTCTTCCAGCGACGAACTGGAGAAGTTCATGGAGCTTCAAGGGGCCACCTGCTCAGGCATCTTGACCTTAACGATGAGCCTCAGCAAACCCTTCACCCGCCTGGATAAATACACTTCCTTCTGCAAGAACTCGGCGACACATGGAGGTAAGGAAGCCTGCTCTGTTAGCAAGTCCTAGCTTGGTCCCATCCTGACATGTTGACGTTGTTCACTTTGCTAAGGCCCAATACATTTTGGATCTCAGATGGTTCCACTTCACCAACATCTTTAGTAACAGAATAATTCACCCATATCTTCTGTTCTGGTGGTGAAAACTAGGTGGCGCTGGTGCTTTGCTTCTACAGTGTTGCTAAAGTTCTGGTGGTGAACATTTCAGAACTCTAACAAAAGTTTCAAAATTTCGTTATAAATGGCAGTTCCTAATTGGTTCTGTCTTAAAAATTGCCAATAATAAAATAATAAGGAATTTTTGAAAGTTTTGTTAAAGTTCTGAAATGTTCAGCACCAGAACTTGAACAACACTGTAAGCGCAACCAGCGCCACCTAGTGTTCACCACCAGAACTTTAGCAACACTGTAGAAGCAAAGCACCAGCGCCACCTAGTGTTCACCATCAGAACTTTAGCAACACTGTAAAAGTTTTGTAAGTACTTTAGAACCATTTAGAACCATGATTGCTCAGGCTTAGGAAGACCTCAACATTCCTAGAGTTTTGTTCCCACATGTAAAATAAATAACAATGTCTTTTATTAGTGGTTTTCACTTTCACGGGGGTCCTCTGCTATACAAATATGGAAGGCTGACTGTATAAGTGGGTGCGTATGCAAAGTATTGTGATTGTGTGGCATTTATTATACCTGCCATGATACTGTAAATCATCGCCTCCTCCTGAAAAAAAAGTCTAATATCACAAAGGATTACCACCTCACCCACTTCATAGGAAATCTGCTACAAAACAGGAGCTTTTTTGTTGAGTTCCAGGATCAGGAAAGCAGATGGCAAAAACATAACGGCCTGCTTCAAGGGAGCGTGCTTGCTCCATTAATGCTTAACATTTACACAAATGACCAGCCACTGCCAGAAGGTTCAGAGATTTTCATCTATGCTGATGATTGTGCCATCACCACTTAAGCAGGGAGCTTTGAAATGGTTGAACAGAAACACTCCGAAGCTATAGGTGCTCTTACTGCCTGTTACGTGCTATGTTTTTGTTTTGTATTGGCACCCTCTAGAGGTGGATGAGCTTCCTGCAATTCTGATCCCTTTCCACTTCTCTTCCAAACTGATTCCAGTTTCCTCTTATTTCCAGGATGCACATCCGGACCATGAAGACGTCTTGAAAGCAGCCACATCCTTCAAGACGCTTGTGGTAGGTCTCAGAGGTGGGAAAGTAAGTCTTCACCAGGAGGGGCTGTTCCTCCAGCAAACTGTTTCTTCTCTCACTTTTGCTGGTGACCAGAAAAGAGAGCTTATTATTATTTATTTTATTATTTATTTACTATATTTCTACCCCACCCTTCTCAACCCCCGGGGGCTGGGGGAATGACTCAGGGACTGAAGAAAGATGCCAAAATTTGAGTGAGAAAGTGGGGCGGTTTGTTAAAGCAAAAAGGGTAAGGAGGTTTCATTTGAAGCTTGGGTGCATCAGGGGCGGACCTACCTGTTCCCAGAGTGCAGCGGGGAAAAAATTTGCGCCCCAGTTGCTCCCGAGGGAGCCCAGTGCGCATGCGCCAATTTGTGTGCACGCGCACTGACTCAGAGCGCGCCTCCCGCTTTGGAACTCAGTGCGCATGCGCAAAACTGCGCCACACGCACACTGATTCCAAAGCGGGAAGTGTGCTCTGGAGCCAATGCGCATGCGCAGAAGCCGCACGGCCGCGCATGCGGAGGCACGGCCAGAGCGCCCTGGGCGGCGGGGCTGCCTAACAAAGGCCCGTCTGGCGCAGCGGCGTTGCGGGCCGTGGGGCGGCTGCGGAGGCCTGGCCGGCGCAGCGGTGGGGTGGGATGGGGCAGGCGCAGCGCGGCGGCGGGGCGGGGTGGAGCCGGCACGGCGCCCCTCCCAGGTGGCGACGCCCCTCTCGGGTGACGTTGCCCTACGGCGCCTGCGTAGTCCGCCTAATGGACGAACCGGCCCTGGGTGCATCTACACTGTAGAGCGAATGCTGTTGGACACCACTGGGTCCCTTCGGGTGAGAAGAGTAGAATATAAAGTAAGTAAGTAAGTAAGTAACACACACACACACATTCTTGGATGAAGGTAGAACAATTCTTTGTGTGTGTGTGTGTGTAATGTTTGTTTGTGGGAGAAACATAACTCAGAAACCACTGGATGAATTGACACGAAATTTGGACACAACACACCTAACAGTCCAACGAGTGTCCATCACCCCTAACACGGGAATGTGGCGCAGCTGGCTAAGTGTCAGCTGCATAAGATCTCTCTGAGAAACTTCAAGTCATTTCTGGTGTGAGAGAATTGGCCGCCTTCAAGGACGTTGCCCCGAGGACACCTGGGTGTTTTGATATTTTACCATCCTTGCATCCAGTCTTGTTGTATTATTCGTAATTAAGTTACTTTATTTTCCTTTTCTATATATATTTTCTATATATTCCTCTACCTCAGGGGCGGTCTAAGGTAATTTTTAATGGTAAGCGAACAGTATTTTGGCTCCCCGCCCCAAAACATTATTTTAGCACCTCCCTCCGCGCATGCCCAGAAGCTCCTGTGCACAGGCGCAGAAGCCTGTAAACACAGCACTCCCTATTCACACCGTGCCGACGGCACGCAGGGAGATTTGCTACAGCGCGGCGTCGGAGTGCACAAGGCCCAAAAGCGGAACACCGGCCGGACGCTGGCGGGCGGGCGGGCGGGGGAATGCGCCCTTTACCCAGATGGCGCCCCACGCAGCGGCGTCCTTTGCCTACCAGTAGGACTGCCCCTGCTCTACCTGTAACCAATTTGTTTGCTTGATCGGATTCCCAGTACTCCTCTTTAATAGAAAAGTTGATTTGTCCACCCGGACTTCTTTCTTGATGCCCTACCGTCCTTCTGCATATTTATTTATTTGTTTATTTGTTTGTTTATTTATTTATTTATTGGTTCGACTTAATATACCGCTCTCTCTGGAGCCCAGAGCGGTTTACAGAGTTAATAGATAAAACACATAAAATGCAATAAAATACAATAAGACCAATTTAAAACCCCCAGTTAAAATCAATTCCAGCAAACTGCGATGGCAGGAGAAATATGCTGGCAGCGGCACAACATGATGCTGATAATACTCATTAGTTATGGGCCAAATGCCTGTCTAAATAGCCAGGTTTTTACGGCTCTGCGGAACGGCATCAATTCCCGGGTGGCTCGTAACTCTTCAGGGAGGGTGTTCCACAGAGTTGGCGCGGCTACGGCAAACGCCGTCTGCCGCGTGCTGGCAAGTCTAAAGACCTTAATCCCAGGCACATCCAGTAGATCGAGCCCCTCTGAGCGCAGTGATCTCCCGGGCACATAAGGGGTAAGCCGCTCCCTCAGGTACACTGGCCCCAAACCATATAAGGCCTTGAAAGTTAAAACTAACACCTTGAAAGTGACCCGGAATTCAATTGGAAGCCAGTGCAGATCTCACAAGAGTGAAATCACATGGGCAGATCTTGATGCTCCAGAGAGCAGACGTGCTGCAGCGTTCTGCACCAGCTTGAGTTTCTGGATCGCCGACAAGGGTAGGCCAATGTACAGCGCATTACAGTAGTCGAGCCTCGAGATGACCGTGGCTTGGATCACCGTGGCCAGGTCGCAGCGGGAGAGGTAAGGAGCCAGACGTTTTGCCTGTTGTAGGTGGTAGAAGGCTATCTTGTGAGGTGCAGGCAATCTGCGCCCCCATAGACAGCTGGGAGTCCAGCCGGACCCCTAGGCTCTTTACTGACGGTTGCGGGCAAAGAGCCACGCCGTCGAACGTCGGCAACTGGGTCTCTACCACCGCCCCCCTCCCCGGGACGGCCCAGCCCCAAGATCTCCGTCTTCGCCGGGGTCACCTTCAACTTACTGGCTCGCAGTCATCCAGTTACGGCTTCCAGGCAGAGATGGAAATTGTCGGGTACAGAGTCCACCCCGGGGTCCATCCTAAGAATGAGCTGGGTGTCATCAGCGTACTGATGACATTCCAGCCCAAAACTCCGTACCAGTTGGGCGAGTGGTCGCATGTAGATGTTAAATAACAGCGGGGAGAGAATGGTCCCCTGAGGTTGCAACGGGTCAAGTGCAGATCTCCTGCGTTCCTTCAAAGTGACCGCAGCAGAGGGACTTTTTAAAACTCCTGTGTTGGCATCTTTGAGGACGTTTGAAGGTCTCGCTGAGATCCCGGGCCCGAGCGTTCTCTCGGCCTCTCCATCTTTCTGTCTCGCTTTGAATTTTTCTAATTGTCTCCTTCCTTTCGGGCAGCCAAGACAGATGGGATGATTATTAGAATCATGGACTTGGCAGGAGGCCTGAAGACCATCTCTTCCTGTCGCCGCAAATCCGTTGCTAAGCAGATGGTTCTCCAATTTCTTCTAAAAGGCCTCTGGCGGGAGAAAGAGCCTTTGGCCAACTCTTCTTAAACTCCTCTGGCCACCACGTCCAATTGAAAGGCCTCTCCTGGAAACGTAGCCCCGTTAGATCTCGTCCTGCCATTTCGTGGCCTCCAATTCAAGTCCCCAGGGCCAGACCAACTTTCTCTCGGCATTACTTCGCAAACGAAGATTCTTAGGAAGGACTCGTCTCACGCTTTTTACAAGCGCGTTGATGACTGAAAAGGCCAATCTGAGATAGGCAAGTTCGGTTGCAGAAAGCACAGCAGACAGTCTCCTTGGGTGATGCCATTTCCAAGTTGTGGTTCTTTCTGCGTTGTTGAGACCCATTCGGCGTGTCTTCTCGAAAGAGGCCGCAGTATTGTTGATAGTGCGTCTCCATGCCTCCCAATGTGAGGCCAGGGTGGACCATTGTTGGTGATCAATCTGGCCGAGCCTGAGATGTTGTTTCAGGGAGTCCTTATATCTCTTTTTGGGGCCGCCTCTCTTGTGCTGACCTGTGGCGAGTTCACCATAGAGTAGTATCTTTGGGAGGTGGTGGTCCTCCATCCTAGAGACGTGCCCTGCCCAGCGCAGATGTGTTCTCAATAGCGTGGCCTCAACGCTGGTGATCCCTGCTTACTCAAGGACAGCAACATTCGTCACATAGTCGGTCCAGTGTACACTTAGGATTGTACGAAGACAGCACTGATGAAAGCGTTCGAGGAGTCGTAGGTGTTTGCGATAGGTGACCCATGTTTCAGACCCATAGAGGAGAATAGACAGTACGATAGCTCTGTACACACTGATTTTGGTGCTTTACCTCAGGTGCTTGTTGCTCCAGACTCTTTTGTGAAGCCTTCCAAATGCACTCTATGCCTTTGTTAATCTGTGATCGATCTCTTCGTCAATCTTGGCACCTGAAGAGACGATGCTTCCCAGGTAGGTGAACTGCTGAACGGACTTAAGCACAGATGTGCCTATGCTAACGTGGGGATGATGGTGTTATTCCTGTGGTGCGGGCTGGTAGAGGACTTCCATTTTCTTCAGGCTGACTTCCAGCTCAAACAGCTCTGCAGCTGCTGCAAAGCAGGACGTGAGGCGCTGCAGGGCTGCTTCTGAATGGGCGACAAGGGCAGCATCGTCAGCAAAAAGCAGCTCACGGACTAGATAGTTTAGAGCCTTAGTGCGAGCCCTCAGGCGGCTTAAGTTGAACAAGCTGCCATCAGTACGATAGCGTATATATATGCCGTCTTCTTCTACAGTTCAACTACATCCAAGAGTATTGAAGGAATTAGCAGAAGTCATTTCTAAACCACTGGAAGCCATCTTGGAGAATGGGACAAGTCCCAGCAGATTGGGAGAGGGCCAATGTGGTCCCTCAAACAATTATCATCCAAATAAAAAGTCACCTGGGAAGGTCAAGAGCTTGAACACTGTTTCGATCACTACTGACCAAAAGGTCATGAGTTCAAAGCCAGCCTGGGTCGGAGTGAGCTTCCGGCCAATTTTGTGTTGCTTGTTGTCGACCTTTGCAACCCGGAAGACAGTTGCATCTGTCAAGTAGGAAATGTAGGTACCACCTATCTTGATTCTCTTTG
The DNA here is from genome assembly GCA_030556195.1 of Anolis apletophallus. Taxonomy (NCBI): domain Eukaryota; kingdom Metazoa; phylum Chordata; class Lepidosauria; order Squamata; family Anolidae; genus Anolis; species Anolis apletophallus. The sequence goes on from JARBWK010000016.1 coordinate 5,772,542, forward strand.
GATATCTTCTGTGTCCATTCAAATCAGCCCACTTGATACCTGGATTCAATGTTTTTGGCTGATTCCCTAGATTTTGGTGATTTTATGTTTGTGTTCATTAAATATGTTTTGATCTGGCGATCTAATTTAACCAAAGCGTTGTCTCCTTTTTGACAGTCCCAATGTCAAGAGATGAGGAAACGAAAACAGCTCGAGCTCCAGATCCTTTCCGAATCCATTCAAGGCTGGGAAGGCGACGATATAAGGTCCCTGGGCAGCGTCCTTTATATGTCCCAAGTCATGGTCCAATATGGAGGAAGTGAGGTAAGAAAGATGGGATTTCATCCGCTGTTTTTCATGGATCTCTCAATGGCTTTTGATACCATCAACCATGGTATCCTTCTGGGTTGGCTCTATGGGAGCCCTTCCAAACAGCCCTATATCCTAGAACAGTGTTTTTCAACCTTTTTTGAGCCGCGGCACATTTTTTACATTTACCAAATCCTGGGGCACACCACCAACCAAAATGACACAAAATGACACTCTAACACAGTAATACATATATTTAATATGTCTTTAAATGTATTTATACACTCAGAAGCTTCATGCAGCTTCACGGTGAGTCCACATCATGCATTATAGGGGCCTGAAATGTCCACATCATGCATTATAGGGGATCTCACTGTCCACATCATGTATTATAGGGGTCTCCACTGTCCACATCATACATTAAAAGGGTCTCCACTGTCCACATCATGCATTAAAAGGGTCTCCACTGTCCACATCATGCATTATAGGGGGCTCCACTGTCCACTTCATGCATTAAAGGGGGCTCCACTGTCCACATCATGCCTAATAGGGTCTCCACTGTCCATAACATACAGACTGCATTGTGGGGGTCTCCACTGCCCACAACATGCTCTTGCAAACTGCATTATATCATCTGGCAGCCACAGGCAAGCCTGGAAGAGCCTGCATGCAGCCTTGAACCACACGCTTGCAGGTGCTGCAAAAGCAGAGAGAGAAAGGAAAGCCCCCCCTCTCCTTCCACCCACTCTGCCCATGCGCCTGACTTGCAAGCGCGCGCACACACACGAGGCAGCGAGAGGGACACGTCTTGCGCAGCAAGGACCCTGAGCCCACGCCTCCTTCCCTTGGCCATTCTCTTTCGGGGCGAGGGTGAAAGAGAGGGTGGGCTCTTCCTGGTTTGCTTGCTTACCTCCGGGCATGGTGGAGAAGAGGGTCCCCCTGGGCGTGGTGCAGTAGTCGTGAGGTAGCTGTGAGGAGTCGCTGATGCGCACCGTCCAGGTGGGGATGGCGCGGCTCTGGCTGGGGTGGAGGGGCCCCACACTGCCACCGCTGCTGTTGCGGGAGGAGGAGGAGGACATGGTGATGGCCCCGAAGGAAGCAAGCCCCGGAGAGAAATGAAAGCGGGGCGGATGGAGGAGTGGCCATCGGCGTCGTCCTTCTTCTTGCTGAGCTGCTGCACTTCCTCGGCTTCAGAGCCTGCCGCACATCCGCCGCCACCTTCTCCCTCGGCCTCCGCCAGCAGCAGCAGCACCATGAAGCAGGGGGAGGGGAGGAGGAAGAGGCCAATTTCCCAAGGCGCACCTGATGATCGCTCACGGCACACTAGTGTGCCCCGGCACACTGGTTGGGAAACACTGTCCTAGAATATCAAGGCAGAAGATCCCACATTAGCTGAGTTGGACTTCGATATCCCAGTTCGAAGTTTGTGGGATTTTCTGTGGACGGGCCCTGGGATGGGTCTTGGGGGCACTGCTTTGCAGTGGCTTTACTTCTTCCTGGAGGATCGTACCCAGATGGTGATGCTGAGGGACATGTGATCAGACCCCTGGCTGTTGAACTGTGGGGTCCTGCAAGATTCCATTCTGTCCCCCATGCAGGGGCGGATCTCAGTGGAGGCAAAGTAAGCAGCGCCACGTGACCAAGGGCGAATCCGGCCATGGCCGCCAGGTTCGGCGCATCATGTTGCGCCATTGCTGCGGCCGGCCGGTCCACGGGCGGGAGGCTCCGCCCCGGCTGCAAAATGTTCCCTGGCTTGTCCTTTTCTTGAGAGTGCTCTGTTTTAATAGCGCATGCACAAAACTTTGCTGCATGCGCTATCGGGTCGGAGCGCTTTTGGTGGGGGGAGTTGCTAAACACACTCCCAGGAGGCCGAAAAGGACAAGCCAGGGAACAGTTTGCAGCCGTAAGCTGGAGGCTCAACCCCAGCTGAAAAATGTTCCCCCATCCTTTTCATCCTCTTGGGAGTGCGTTTCGCTACTCCTTCCACCAGAAGCGCTCGGTCCCAATAGCGCATGCGCGAAACTAGCTGTGCGCGCGCCATCATCACCGCACTGAAGACCCAGGGGGCGCCAAAAAAAAGTTTGCTTACTACAATTTTTTACCTTTGTCCGGTCCTGCCCCCCATGCTTTTAAACAACTATAGGAAATTATTGGGTGTGGTCATCCAGAGTTTCGGAGTTGGGTGTCATCTCTATGCAGATATCACCCAACTCTACTGTTGCACTTCAGGACAGGAAAAGCCCTCTGACTTTAAACACCACACCATTGATTGGAAAACAATCCTGGCTATGATCATCCACGCTCTAGTTACATGCCAAATAGATTACTGCAACGTGCTCTACGTGGGGCTGCCTTTGAAGATGGCTCGGAAACTACAGCTGGTCCAACGGACGGCAGCCAGATTGCTAACTGGGGCGACATACAGGGAACCTACCTCCCCCCTGTTGTGTCAGCTCCACTGGCTGCCGGGCTCAAACAATGATGGATCTGGACCAAACTTGGCACGAATACTCAATATGCCAAAATGTGAACACTGGTGGAGTTTGAGGAAAATAGACCTTGGCATTTGGGAGTTGTAGTTTCTGGGATTTATAGTTCGCCTACAATCAAAGAGCATCCTGCACAATAGAATTGAGCCAGACTTCCCACACAGAACCCCTATACTGTGTTTTCTGATGGACATTAGCGACCCCTCTGATACTCCCTTGCAACCACCTCCGGGTCCTGACTCCCAGGTTGAAAAACACTATGTTAGGGTTTCTAACACTTAAAAACCATAATTTTTAAACCCTAGTATGAATATCTTTCAGGCCCGGATTAACTCCTTTTGGCGCCCTAGGCCACACTTTGGAATCCCCACCCCCGGGGCCGCTGCTGGGCATGCGTGGCAGCTGCCCCGTGGGCGGGGCTTCCCTCTGCCTCTTCCTCCTCACCCCGCCCTCCTTCCTTGGGCGCGAGGAGGATGAGGCGGAGGGAAGCCCCGCCCCTGGCAGGTATGCGTGCGTGGCAGGAGGGCGCCTCTGCCTCCTCCGCCATGTTCCTGGGGGCCGCGCATGGCTGGCAGTGGCCCCAGGGGCTTCCCTTCCTTCCTCCTGCCGCGCGCGCATGCCTGCCAGTGGCCCCGGGGGCAGGGCTTTCCTCCGTTTCATTCTCCTCGCGCCCTCCTTCCTTGACAAGGGGGCGGGGGTGGGGGCGAGGGAGGGCGTCATTCCCTCCTCCCCCGCCCCCTCACAGCGCTCTCCCCCCACCCTCCCCCGAGAGAGAGAGAGAGAGAGAGAGTCATCATGTCGCACATTGCGGTATTGTTTGAACGTATTTTTTTTTGGTCCTTGATCTGGCGCCCCCCTAGGCCTGCACCCATAGGCCATGGCCTAGTGTGGCCTTATAGGTAATCCGGGCCTGATCAGGAAGAAAAAAATGTAGTAGTTCCCACATTAAGAGTAACGAAACAAAAACGCAAACACGGGTGGAATCCAATATCAATATTCAATATTTCTCTTTATAGTTGTCAAAATGGTAATCCAATCCCGGAGGAAGCAAAATCATTCGCATAGAAAATCAAGATCTGTATATAATTCGCAGTAAAGCGGTGTTACATATTCCAATGGAGAAAAGGTCACTGAGTTGTAGTCAAAAATAATAATATCAAGCAGTATCCAAAAGTCAATGAAAAATAGTTCAATAACTCAGGGTGGTCGACGGTCTATCCGTTTCGCCTATAAAGGCTTCATCGGGACCTTTATGACCATGTCTCCTTAAATCGAAGTATAGTTTCCCAAGGTCCGGATCAAATCTACAATCAAAAATAATATATAATCATTCTATCATATTTATACATGTAATAACAGTATTATGCGTTCGAAAGGAACTAACTAACAGGAAGGCTGAGTATACATACCACATATATAATGATAATATCATAAAGGTCAATGCCATGTAATCATCTGCGTCTCGGACAGAGAAAGACGCGCTGGCTGAACAATTTAAGCAATACAATCCTCTAAGCAATTTACATAAGTAATTACAGTAGAATCTCCCCAATTGTTAAAAGAGAAATATTGAATATTGATATTGGATTCCACCCGTGTTTGCGTTTCTGTTTCGTTACTCTTAATCCGGGCCTGATGTCTTTGAATAGTCTTTCCATCCTTCAATTAAGAGAGAAAAGTGGGGTATAAATTGTTGTTGTTGTTGTTGGAGAGATTACCTTCTGTGACCAACATGAGCATCATTGTTTTCTCTTTCAGGAAAAGGAAGAAAGATATTTGATGTTGTTTTCAAACGTTCTGCTGATGCTTTCAGCAAGTCCCCGAATGAGTGGGTTTCTGTATCAGGTGAGTAGATCCCACTTAGGAATCTGGCTTTTCGAAAGGCTTCCGACAAAGATTCTCTCATTTATTGCCCTCCAAATCAAATATACTAGTGAATAATTCAATTTCCTTTGTCCCGTCTTTCTATACTGTGGAATTAATACAGTTTTATATCTTGTCAACTACCGTGACTCAATGCTGTGTAATTATGGGAGCTGTAGTTTTGCAAGACCTCACCAAATTACCATTCCCACAAATCCATAGCATTAAGCCAATGGAGTTTAAGTGGTGATGAACTGCATTGATTCAACAGTGTAGATCAGGCATGGGCAAACTTTGGCCCTCACGGTGTTTTGGACTTCAACTCCCACAATTCCTAACAGCCTACCGGCTGTTAGGAATTGTGGGAGTTGAAGTCCAAAACACCTGGAGGGTCAAAGTTTGCCCATGTCTGGTGTAGATGCATTCTCATATGTGTTACCCAAACAAACTGTAGTAGTTCCACTTGATACTAAAGTAACTATGAAAGGAGCATAAACGCACTGGTAATACAACTTAATAAGTAACTATAATTATGTAATTGTGTAGCTCAACTGTGTTATCAAACAAAAATCTCAGTATTTCAACATTCATTCAATATATATTGCTCGAAGTGTTACTTACACGCAGGTAAGTGGAAACGCAATCGTCTCTGTAGAGCAGTGTTTCCCAACCGCTGTTCCGCAGCACACTACCGTTCCGCGACGGATCATCTGGTGTGCCGCGAAAACTTCTCTCCCCCGCCCCTTTCTCCCCTCCTGCCGAACTCCTGCTGCTTGGGGGGGAGGAGGGGGAGGAGGAAGGGCTGGGCGGCAGCGAAGAAAAAGAAAAAGAAGCCGGGGTGCCGCCTCTTTCGGCCGTTTCCCCAGCCAGCCTCCAATCGAGGGAGGCGGGAAGGGTGATGTCGCTCGGGCCCGCCCCTTCCCAGCGGCAGAAGCTTGCTCGTGTCTGATTGAGTCATGGCGGGAGTCATGGCGGAGAGCGGCCCCCGTCCCCGGCGCTGCTCTCCGCCATGACTCCCGCCCCTCGCTCGCTGAGGCCGTGCGGAGGAGGAGGAGCATGAGCAGTGGACGGGCTTCAGTGGGCGGGGCTGAAGACCGACCACCGCTCATTCTCCTCCTCCTCCACGCAGCTTCAGCAAGTTAGGGGTCGGAGTCATGGCGGGAGTCATGGCGGAGAGCGGCCCCCGTGCCCGGTGCCGCTCTCCTCCATGACTCTGGCCCCTCGCTCACTGAGGCCGTGCGGAGGAGGAGCATGAGTGGTGGATGGGCTTCAGTGGGTGGGGCTGAAGCCCATCCACCGCTCATGCTCCTCCTCCTTCGCACGGCCTCAACAAGCGAGGGGCCGGAGTCATGGCAGGAGTCATGGAGGAGAGGGGCCCCCACCCCCGGCGCTGCTCTCCGCCATGACTCTGGCCCCTCGCTCGCTGAGGCCGCGTGGAGGAGGAGCATGAGTGGTGGATGGGCTTCAGTGGGTGGGCCTGAAGCCCTTCCACCGCTCATGCTCCTCCTCTTCCGCACGGCCTCAGCGAGCGAGGGGCCGAAGTCATTGCGGGAGTCATGGCGGAGAGCGGCCCCCGTCCCCGGCGCTGCTCTCTGCCATGACTATGACCCGTCGCTCACTGAGGCCGCAAGGAGGAGGAGGAGCATGAGTGGTGTACGGGCTTCAGTGGGCGGGGCGCTGGGGGCTGGGAATTGCCGCCTTCTCCCTCTCCCCCGCCACCCCTTTCACCCATAGCAATGGGAGCGGCTGAGGCTGGTGGCGGGACCCTGGGCCGGAGCCTGGGCTTGGTGGTGGCCCTCGGCCTGCTCTACTGCCTGAGGGGCCCGCTTGCCAAGTTTGGTCCAGATCCATCATTGTTTGATTCCACAGTGCTCTCTGGATGTAGGTGAACTACAACTCCAAAACTCAAAGTCAATTTACTAGATGTATTAGTGTGTTAGAGTGTCATTTTGTGTCATTTTGGTTGGTGGTGTGCCCCCGGATTTTTTTTAATGTTAAAAGTGTGCCGGAGCTCAAAAAAGGTTGGGAAACACTGCTGTAGAGCAATGCTTGGAGGAAAGATTTCTCAAAGTATAGTCACATCGGAAGGTCCCTGAGCGTCCATATCACAAGAGAGTCAAAGCAGGAAACAACGTTTCAAGGATAAATCCGAACTATATCAATAGTCCAACCACAATGGGATTTCTGCTGGTGCTCAATACGGTCGACGATTGGGTCAACGCCCGCGCTTGACCGATTCGCCCTCGGGCTTCTTCGAGACCTGGGACACGATCCTTGAGTGTTGCCGTTTTACTTCGAAGCTGAGTTGTGCTACAGGGAAAATATACTAACAATTTACATATATTATATACTAGCTTGTGGAACCGGCGGTGCCCGGGTTATTTGAGGAAGGCCTTGTGTGCCAAGGTTGGTTCCTATTAGATGTTTATGTGGCTTGCAGTGGTCTCAGGAACTTAGTGAAGGTACTGCAAGTCCCATTGGCCATGGTCCATCCCCCTCCAAACAGCACCAGGATGTAGAGTGGGTCATGGGGGCTCTGTGTGTCACATTTGGTCTTGATCATTCTTTGGATGAGGGTTGCAGCGGCCTCGGAAGGTGAGTGAAGGTATTTCAAGTCCCATCATCTGTGGTCCATCCTCCCTGAATCAGCACCAGGGTGTAGAGTGGGTCAAAGGGGCTCTGTGTGCTAATTTTGGTCTGTAGTGGTCATTGGGTGAGGATCGCGTTGTGAAGTGGGCCATTGGGCCCCTGTGTGGCAAGTTTGGTCCTGATCCGTCACTGCTGAGGGCCGCAGTGTCTGCCTGCCTGAGACCTTTCCTTTTCTCTCTGCGTCACCTTAGAATGTTGGAATGTGGATGGCCAATCGGAGTCCTTTATGCAAATACCATTTCAGTAGCAACCAATCCCCTCTGTCTGGGGCCGTAGAATGATGGAGTTCTGCGGCTGGCCAATCAGAGTCCTTTATGCAAATAATCCCATAGTGTCAACCTATCGAAACGCTGTCACATATTCCTTGGCACCTCCGCACCACCGAGAAAATGAACATTCCATTTCCAACGGAAAAAACCTCTCATTTGGCTAACTCAATCATTCAGTTGCATTCTGTTTTGCTGGCCAATCAGAGTCATTTATGCAAATTGTCTCTCAGTGGCAACCAATTCCCTCTGTCTGGTGCCTTAGAGTGTTGGAGTTCTGAGGCTGGCCAATCAGAGTCCTTTATGCAAATAATCCCACAGTGGCAGCCAATTGAAAAGCTGGCACATATTCCTCCGCACCTCCCGCCCTCCGCACCTCCGCAAACACTGACTTTTATTATATACATAGATAGATAGATAGATAGACGATAGATAGATACACACACCAATAACATAATTGTAGTTACTTATTAAATTGTATTACCAGTGCGTTTATGCTCCTTTCATATTTACTGTAGATGCATTCTCAGTCAATGAACTGATTCAAGATGGAGGCTATGGAAAATTCAAACCAACATCAACCAGCTATGATCGTAGTATTGTTGATATACTATCACAGCGTTATTGTGTTGTTTTCCTTTCGGGAATAGGGAAAGCTCCCTTTAATGGGGATGGTGGTGACTAAACTAGAAGATGCGGACGGGACTGAGCACCCTTTTTGAGATTTCAGGTCAGTGGATCTTCTTCTTCTTTCTAAGCTATTTTCCCAATGGAAGGGTTGGCATTGTGAGTATCATTTCCACAGGACTTTTGTTTTGGGCCTCTTTTGGGTCCCAAGTTGGCAGCGCACATGTCTTTGTTGATGGTGTCCGTCCACCTTTTCTTTGGCCTTGTCGTCGTTGTCCTGCAATCTCCAAATGCAGTGCTGTTTTGCTCCTGATGTTGGTTCTCTTCTCATGACATAGCCGTACCATCGTAGTCTTGCTTGTTGCATTTTTTGCTGGTC
>JARBWK010000016.1:5781202-5839271 GCA_030556195.1 Anolis apletophallus
CCTCTCTAGGCTCCACTCCTCTCTTCTATACATCCAATGCAGAAAACATGCACTTGGGCCTGTGCCTCTACCTGTTTCTACTTGCCTCACCTTTGGCAGCCAAACATGGAGATTTATTATGCTCCGTGCAGCTGGATGGAGGTTTCTATCCTCCCTGTGCATTTGACAACACATGATAGGATCATCGCCAGGATATTATTGTTTTCAATCCCAGAATCATTGGGTTGCTGTGAGTTTTCCAGGCTGTACGGCCATGTTCCAGAAGCATTCTCTCCTGACGCTTCGCCCACATCTATGGCAGGCATCCTCAGAGGTTGTGAGGTCTGTTGGAAACTAAGCAAGTGGGGTTTATGTATCTGTGGAATGATGCCCAGGGTGGGAGAAAGAACTCTTGTCTGCTTGAGGCAAGTGTGAGTGTTGCCATTGGCCACCTTGCTTAGCATTGAATCAGGCCTGGATTAACCCCTTTTGGCGCCCTAGGCCACACTTTGGAATTACGCCCCCAAACCAACCTCTACCGCCCCCGCCCTCCCACATTCCATTTTTCCACTGCGAGGAGGATGTGAAGAGAAGCCCCGCCCCCAGGGCTGCTGCCGGGCATGTGTGCGTGGCACCCAGGAACATGGCGGAGGGAGGAGGCAGAGGCGCTCGCCTCGCGCCCTCCTGCTGTGCATGCCCGGCAGCGGCCCGGGGTACGGGGCTTCCCTCCACCTCCTCCTCCCACCCTCCTTCCTTGAGTCAAGGAGGAGGCGGAAGGGAAGCCCCGTCCCCGTGGCCGCTGCTGCGCATGCCCGGCAGTGGCCCGGGGGGCGGGGCTTCCCTCTGCCTCCTCCTCCTCTCGCCCTCCTTCCTTGAGTCAAGGAAGGAAGGCGGGAGGAGGCGGAGGGAAGCCCCGCCCCCGGGGCCGCTGCTGGGCATGCGCAGCAGCGACCCGGGGGGCTTCCCTTCCTTCCTCCTCCTCGCTCGTGTCCTTGAGTCAAGGAAGGAAGGGGAGCCCTTGGAGCCGCTGCCGGGCAGTGGAAATAAGGAATGTGTGTGGGGGGTGGTGCGGAAGAGGTTGGTTTGGGGCGTAATTCCAAAGTGCGGCCTAGGGTGCCAAAAGGAGTTAATCCGGGCCTGGGTAAACATGCCCAGCTCTTTAAGCCGCTCCTCATAGGGCTTGTTCTCCAGACCCTTGATCGTTTTAGTCGCCCTCCTCTGAACACATGCCAGCTTGTCAATATCTCTCTTCAATTGTGGCGCCCAGAATTGGACACAGCCAACATGTTTGAGTCAAGGAAGGAAGGCGGGAGGAGGAGGAGGCGGAAGGAAGCGCCGCCTCCGGGGCCGCTGCCAGGCATGTGCGGCAGCGACCCGAAGGGCTTCCCTTCCTTCCTCCTCCTCGCTCGTGTCCTTGAGTCAAACGCCAAAAGGGGTTAATCCGTGCCTGGGTAAACATGCCCAGCTCTTTAAGCCGCTCTCATAGGGCTTGTTCTCCAGACCCTTGATCGTTTTAGTCGCCCTCCTCTGAACACATGCCAGCTTGTCAATATCTCTCGTCAATTGTGGCGCCCAGAATTGGACACAGCCAACATGTTTGAGTCAAGGAAGGAAGGCGGGAGGAGGAGGCGGAAGGAAGCCCCGCCTCCGGGGCTGCTGCCGGGCATGCGCGGCAGCGACCCGAAGGGCTTCCCTTCCTTCCTCCTCCTCGCTCGTGTCCTTGAGTCAAGGAAGGAAGGGAAGCCCTCGGAGCCGCTGCCGGGCAGTGGAAATAAGGAATGTGTGTGGGGGGTGCGGAAGAGGTTGGTTTGGGGCGTAATTCCAAAGCGCGGCCTAGGGCGCCAAAAGGGGTTAATCCGGGTCTGGGTAAACATGCCCAGCTCTTTAAGCCGCTCCTCATAGGGCTTGTTCTCCAGACCCTTGATCGTTTTAGTCGCCCTCCTCTGAACACATGCCAGCTTGTCAACATCTCTCTTCAATTGTGGCGCCCAGAATTGGACGCAGCCAACATGTTGGGGGGGGGGGGGCAAAAGCAAAGCGTGGAAACTCGGCAAGAATGATGGGAAGGGGAGAACAACAGGAGACCATCTATGGCACGCCACTTGGCGCAGCCGTTTTGACATTCCGCGTGGTTCTCTCCCGGAGCTGCCAAAGCACCCACTTGAACGACAGCAGGAGAATCGCCAGACATCTGTTTCCATGCTCTCTTCCTAAGGTCTTTGCCTTGGTGCAGAGATCTGGGAGGGTTCTTTTGCAAGAACAAGCACATACCAGGCGGTTGGAGCGGCCTCCCCATCCCCCTGTGCTTGGGAAAAGCATGGTGGGCCTTCCTTGTCCCCTTTCCTCCTCCTTACTTCCTCCCTTTCTCGCCTTTTCTTTGCCACCATGCCTCTCCAAACAGCCTCTCTCAAGGGAGGAAAAGACAGCGCTGGCTGGGATGTTGCAATGTATTTGTCTAAAAAGGGAAACCTGTAATTCTGGATTTCACGTTGCCGGACCAAAGAGGCCAGGAACCCTTTCTTTGCAATGCGGCAGTTTGCTTGTCTCTTCCACTCAGCTGTCACAAGGGCTCCGACTCAGGCAGGAGGAGGCGCAGATCTCTTGACCTCAAGGTCAAACGCAGACTGGCTAATATGCGCATTGTGTTTACTTGTTGATGGGAATATTTATATCCTAGCACAGGGTTTCTCAACCTTCCTACTGCCGTGACCCCTTAATACAGCTCCCCATGTTGTTGTGACCCCGAAGCAGAACATTACTTTTGTTGCTACGTCATAGTTTTGCTTCTGTTATGAATCGTAATGCAAATATCTAATATGCAGGATGTGTTTTCATTCACTGGAAATTTGTTACAAATACCCAATACGCCCAAATTTGAATACTGGTGGGGTTGGGGCTGGGGGGGGCAGAGGGTTGATTTGCTCATTTGGGAGTTGTAGTCGCTGGGATTTATAGTTTTGGAGTTGTAGCTCACCTACATCAGGGCTGCCCGGGAAGTTGATTGCGATCGACCAGTCGATCCTGGAACCGAAGGAGGTCGATCCCAGCTGGATGGGGCACTGCTTAGAGGGGGGCGGAGCCAGGCCCCGCCAAGCCCTGCCCCCTCCCCAGCTTTGGCACTCCCAGCAGCTTCTCCAGGCTTGAGGATGGCAATGCCAAGCCAGTGGTGGCATAGCTAGCCACAAGGGGGCTGGCGTGTTGGCATTGATGGGTCATGTCTTCCCCCTCCCCTCAAGCCTGGAGAGCAGCATGAGCAAGCGGGCAAAGCGAGCAGAGCGAGGCTGGGAAGAAGGAGCCCGAGTGGAGAAGAAAAAGTAAGTGTTCAGCACAAGGTAGCACAAGGCTGGCTTGGCATTGCCATCCTCAAGCCTGGAGAAGCTGCTGGGAGCTCCAAAGCCAGAGGAGAGAGGGAGGGGCTTGGAACGGCCTGGCTCCGCCCCCCTCTGGCTTCCGCTCTACCAGCAGCTTCTCCAGACTTGAGGATGGCAGTGCCAAGCCAGCCTTGTGCTAGCTATGTCACCACTGGCTTGGCATTGCCATCCTCAAGCCTGGAGAAGCTGCTGGGAGCTCCAAAGCCAGAGGGAAGGGGGGCTTGGTATGGCCTGGCTCCGCCCCTCTGGCTCCCGCTCTACCAGCAGCTTCTCCAGGCTTGTGGATGAGGATGGCAGTGCCAAGCCAGCCTTGTGCAAGCTATGCCACCACTGGCTTGGCATTGCCATCCTCAAGCCTGGAGAAGCTGCGGGAGCTCCAAAGCCAGAGGGGAGGGGGCGGGGCTTGGCACGGCCTGGCTCTGCCCCTCTGGCTTCCGCTCTACCAGCAGCTTCTCCAGGCTTGAGGATGGCAGTGCCAAGCCAGCCTTGTGCAAGCTATGTCACCACTGGCTTGGCATTGCCATCCTCAAGCCTGGAGAAGCTGCTGGGAGCTCCAAAGCCAGAGGGAAGGGGCGGGGCTTGGTATGGCCTGGCTCCGCCCCCTCTGGCTTCCGCTCTACCAGCAGCTTCTCCAGGCTTGAGGATGGCAGTGCCAAGCCAGCCTTGTGCAAGCTATGCCACCACTGGCTTGGCATTGCCATCCTCAAGCCTGGAGAAGCTGCGGGAGCTCCAAAGCCAGAGGGAGGGGCGGGGCTTGGCACGGCCTGGCTCTGCCCCCTCTGGCTTCCGCTCTACCAGCAGCTTCTCCAGGCTTGAGGATGGCAGTGCCAAGCCAGCCTTGTGCTACCTTGTGCTGAACACTTACTTTTTCTTCTCCACTCGGGCTCCCTTCTTCCCAGCCTCGCTCTGCTCGCTTTGCCTCGCTTTGCTCATGCTGCTGCCTCTGCCATTTTGATCCAAGGGGCAGCGTGAGTGTGTTCAGGAGGGGAGGGGGGAAGACATGACCCGTGCGGGTGCTACTGTGCAGACTCGTCCAGCGTCTTCCTACCTCCCCCCCTCCTCTCCTGAACACGCTCACGCTGCCCCTTGGATCAAAATGGCAGAAGCAGCAGCGTGAGCAAAGCGAGGCAAAGCGAGCAGAGCAAGGCTGGGAAGAAGGGAGCCCGAGTGGAGAAGAAAAAGTAAGTGTTCGGCAGGAGGGGGAAGAAAGGGCGCAAAAGGGAAGGGGGAGTGAATGAATGATCAAGACGAAACGTGACACACAGAGCCCCCATGACGCACTCTATCTTCTACTGCAGTGTTTCCCAACCAGTGTGCCGTGAGCGATCATCAGGTGTGCCGTGGGAAATGGGAACCTCCAATACCCTTTCTTCCCCCTCCTGCCGAACACTTTTCCTTCTCCACTCGGGCTCCCTTCTTCCCAGGGAGTTGAAGTCCGAAGTTTTCCCATGCCTGTTTTAGAAGGACCTTAACTATATGTATTACTGTGTTAGAGTGTCATTTTGGTTGGTGGTATGCCCCAGGATTTTGTAAATGTAAAAAAATTACCAAAAAAATTTGTGCAGCGGCTCAAAAAAGGTTGAAAAACACTGATCTATCGAACAGATGGCAAGCTATTTAACCTCAGCAGACTGAGAGCCAAAACCAAGATTACAACATCTGTTATAGAACTCTAGTATGCTGATGATAACGTAGTCTGTGCTCATTCAGAAGACCTACAAGCCACTCTAAACACCTTCCCAGAAGCATACGAGAAGCTTCGCCTGTCATTGAATATCGAGGCAACCAAAGTGCTCTTCCAGTCTGAGTATGTAAGGGTTGGAATTGATGTTACTTATGGTCTTGGTGGGGTCATGGCTGTGTCGTTGTGGGTTGTTCTGGGGGGTGGGATGTTGAAGTCCTGGGGAGTTGTTGGTGTGTGGTGTTGCTGGCGTTCTGCATAGCTTGTGGATATACAATGTTTTTTGTCTTTCCGTCTGCTGTGTTGATGTAGAGGTTGATGCTTGTGTGGGTGGGGTACTTTGGAAGTGAGTGGAGGTACTTGAAATCCCATCATCCATGGTGTGCCCTCCATTAAACTGCAGTTGGATGGAGTGTGGGTCATGGGGGCACTGTGTGCCAAGTTGGGTCTTTATTGGTCTTGGTTCTGGGCCACAGTGGTCTGTGGGGAATTAAGGGTTTGAAAGTACTACAAATCCCATAATCCATGGAGGTACATAAAATCCCATCATCCATGGTCCACCCTCCTCCAAACTGTAGTAGAATGTAGCGTGGGTCATAGGGGCTCTGTGTGCCAAGGTATGTTACTGTAAATTCAGGCCATACACAATGTCCCATGAGCTGAGGCCTAGTCAGGAAAATCAAGTTAATGAGGCCTTACTGTCAATTCAGGCCATACACAATGTCCCATGAGCTGAGGCCTAGTCAGGGAAATCAAGTTAATGAAGCCTTACTGTCAATTCAGAACTTAAACAGCATCCCATTGAGGCCTAGTCAGGGAAATCAAGTTAATGAGGCCTTACTGTCAATTCAGGCCATACACAATGTCCCATGAGCTGAGGCCTAGTCAGGGAAATCAAGTTAATGAAGCCTTACTGGGGGGAGTTTCTTTGCTAAAAACCTACCTTGCCTGAGGCCTATTTATGTTGCCAAGTTTGGTGTCTCTGCGTTGGATGGTTTCTCTGTCTCTGTCAGTCGTTCAACGACGGGACCTCCTTTATATAATAGGTTGTCCTCCCATCGCTGCTATACGCCTCCGAGACGTGGACTGTCTACAGACGTCACGTGCAACTCCTGGAACGATTCCATCAGTGCTGCCTCTGAAAAATCCTGCAAATCTCTTGGGAAGACAAGCGGACAAATGTCCGTGTGCTGGAAGAACCAAAGACCACCAGCATTGAAACGATGGTCCTCCGCCAGCAACTCTGCTGGACTGGCCATGTTCTCCGAATGCCCGGCCACCGTCTCTCAAAGCAGTCGCTCTACTCCAAAGTCAAGAACGGAAAACGAAATGTTGGTGGGCAGGAAAAGAGATTGAAAGATGGGCTCAAAGCCAACCTTAAAAACTGTGGCATAGACCCAGAGAATTGGAAAGCCCTGGCTGTTGAGAGCTCTAGCTGGAGGTCAGCTGTGACCAGCAGTGCTGCAGAATTTGAAGAGGCACAAATGGAAGGCGAAAGAGAGAAACGTGCCAAGAGGAAGGCGCGTCAAGCCAACCCCGACCGGGACCGCCTTCCACCTGGAAACCAATGCCCTCACTGCAGGAGAAGATCAAGAATAGGGCTCCATAGTCACCTACGGACTGAACATTTTTTCCAGCGTACTGGAAGAAGCAAAGATCACCAGCATTGAAGCAATGGTCGTCCGCCATCAACTCTGCTGTACGGGCCACATTGTCCGAATGCCCGATTGCCATCTCCCAAAGCATTTACTCAACTCCCAACTCAAGAATGGAAAATGGTGGATAGGAAAAGAGATTGAAAGATGGGCTTAAAGCCAACCTTAAAAACGGTGGCATAGTCGCCGAGAACTGGGAAGCCCTGGTGCTTGAGTGTTCTCACTAGAGGTCAGCTGTGACTAACGGTGGTGCAGAATTCAATGAGCCACGGATGGAGAGCGAAAGGGGAGAAATGTGTTAAGAGGAAGGCGCGTCAAGCCAACGCTGACCAGGACCAATGTCCTCACTGCGGGAGAACATGCGGATGAAGAATAGGGCTCCACAGTCACCTACGGACCCACTGCCCATTTATTTATTTATTTATTTATTTATTTATTTATTTATTTATTTACTTACTTACTTACTTCATTTATATTCCGCCCTTCTCACCCCGCAGGGGACTCACGGCGGATTACAATGTACACATTACATTTAGACACACAAACACACAAGACAGACAGAGGCAATTTAACACCTGGCCACCAGGGGGAGCTGTCGCACTCCTTCATTGCTCAGTGTGTTTCCTGGAGATCTTTTTATGGCCTCGTAAATCAGTTAAATTTAACCTCCCCACTAAGTGGTACCTTACATTTCCTACTTGACAGATGCAACTGCCTTTCGGGTTGCAAAGGTCGACAACAAGCTACACAATAGGTCGAGAGCCCACCTCGACCCGGGCAGGCCTCGAACTCATGACCTTCTGGTCAGTAGAGATCTTATGCAGCTGACACCCAGCCAGCTGCGCCACATTCCCGGTGCCAAGACACGACACTTGGAGGACTATCATCCTCAAGCTACAAGGGATCGCTACCTAAGTAAGTAAGAAAGGAGTGGTGCTGTCTCCAATTCAAGGAGATTCCGGTCAGAGAGTGGGATTGATCAATTAATGGAATAATCAATCAATTGGTTATTGTGAACTGCAGTTACTCATTTCCCATGCCCTGCCAGCTACCTTTGTTTTTTTTCTCTCTCTCTCTCATTCTGTCGAAATGCAGAGCAAAGGACCTTGGGGGCAACGAAATGTTTGTTTTGGGGCTTACGTAACTCTGCAAAATGCCATGTCCATCAATGTCACTCAGGACTGTCTTATAGTCTCTGAACAGATATCCTAAGGGGCGTATAGGATGTTTCCAAGCGAGAGAGGCCTCGAAAAAGAGATCTGACCTTGCCAATCAACAGCCCCTACCTCTTGTTTCTATGTCTCTCCAACCCTTTGTTTCACCATTATCTGAAATGCCCTTCAATAAACCGTGAGTCCGGTGTCCAGAAGCGATACGTTACCAGACTTGGCAGAGAGATGCACAATTGTGGACAATAGTGAACCATATTGAAATAAAGCCCCTCTGGCTCGGAAAGGATCTGGAAAATAATACAATCCTAGAGTTGGAAGAGACTTCAAGGGCCATCCAGTCCAACCCCATTCTGCGAAGAAGCAGAAAAATTGCATTCAAAGCACCCCTGACAGATGGCCACCCAGCCTCTGTTTAAAAGCCTCCGAAGAAGGAGCCTCCAATCTATCTATCTATCTATCTATCTATCTATCTATCTATCTAATAAAAGTCAGTGTTTGCGGTGGTGTGGCAGTGCGGTGATGCGGAGGGAGGACTATGTGCCAGCGTTTCGATTGGTTGCCACTGTGGGATTATTTGCATAAAGGACACTGATTGGCCAGCCTCAGAACACCGACACTCTAAGGCACCAGAATATTTGCATAAAGGACTCTGATTGACCAGCCTCAGAACTCCAATACTCTAAGGCACCAGACAGAGGGCATTGGTTGCCACTGAGAGAAAATTTGCCTAAAGGACTCTGATTGGCCAGCAAAACAGAATGCATCTGAATGCTTGAGTTATCCAAAAGACAGTTTTTTTCCGTTGGAAATGGAATGCTCATTTTCTGGAAGGTGCAGAAGTGCCAAGGAATATGTGACAGCGTTTCGATAGGTTGCCACTATGGAATTATTTGCATAAAGGACTCTGATTGGCCAGCCTCAGAACTCCAACATTCTACGGCCCCAGACAAAGGGGATTGGTTGCCACTGAAATGGTATTTGCATAAAGGACTCCGATTGGCCATCCACATCCCAACATTCTAAGGTGATGCAGTGGGAAAAGGAAAGGCCTCAGGCAGTCAGACACTGCGGCCCACAGCGGTGATGTATCAGGACCAAACTTGGCACACAGGGCCCACTTCACAAAGCAACCCTCGCCCAATGACCAATACAGACCAAAATTAGCACACAGAGCCCCCTTGACCCACTCTACACCCTGGTGCTGTTTCAAGGAGGATGGACCACAGATGATGGGACTTGAAATACCTCCACTCACCTTCCGAGACCGCTGCAACCCTCATCCAAAGAATGATCAAGACCAAAAGTGACACACAGAGCCCCCATGACCCACTCTACATCCTGGTGCTGTTTGGAGGGGGATGGACCATGGCCAATGGGACTTGCAGTACCTTCACTAAGTTCCTGAGACCACTGCAAGCCACATAAACATCTAATAGGAACCAACCTTGGCACACAATGCCTTCCTCAAATAACCCAGGCACCGCCGGGTCCCCAAGCTAGATAAAATTCCTGGTAGGCTGTTAGGAATTGTGGGAGTTGAAGTCCAAAACACCTGGAGGGCCCAAGTTTGCCCACGCCTGATGTCGACCCATGTAATGCAGTTCAAACCCCATTATATAGGTTTACACTGACCATATCATGCAGTTCCAAACTGAGTCCTTGTAGAGCAGGGGTGCTCACACTTTTTCAGCATGGGAGCTACTGATTAAAAAACCAAGTCCCAGAGATCACCTCCCCAGAAATGTAAAACATATAACTATTTTCTTATTTATTTATTTATTTATATTTATTATTCATTTCTATGTACCGCTCCTTCCAGCAGGCTCGGGTCAGTTTACATAAATAGAAGTTATAAAACATCAACATTTCAATTTAATAACAACAATATAAAACAGAGCATAAAAATACATCCAACCACCCCACTTCTCCCACACTGCCATATTACCACACACATTAGCAGCCAGAAAGTAAGAAGAGAGGCTTTTGAACTGCAAGGCCATTTAATACTCAGCAAGGTAAACAAAGGGGCATGCAAAAATACATCCAACCACCCCATTTCTCCCACATTTCCATATTCCCCAACATATATTTCTCAAGAAACAAAGCAAGCAGAGAGGCTTTGGAGCTAAAAGGCCATTTTTAAACATTAAAAATAAACAAAGAGACAGAACAATCAAGCACCCACCCCAAAGTAAAAAGACCGACCTTTGAGATGCGGTAAGGAGATGACCCCAAAGCGTCCTTCTTCTCCTCCTCCGTCATTGCTCTTATTTCCACACCACCAGCATGCGTGCCGCCTCCAAGAGCTCACGAGAAGTCCGAGAGGCAGAATGGGCGCTTCTGCGCATGCGCGCGGGGCCAGCCGTGCATCGCGTCATCCAGGCCCGCCCCCTTTGGTCTCCTACGACTCTGAGTGGCTGGAGAAGGACGGAGGGAGGAGGAGGAATCCAAAAGAGGGGGCCCATTCTGCCTCTTGGACTCTGGAGCTTTTGGAGGCAGCGCACGAGCAGGGAGCGGGGAGGAGCAACGACGGACTTCTTTGCAGCGTGCAGGGGCGCGTGAAGAGGACCAACAGCAAAAAACCTGGTCAGGGGCCTGAAGATCACCAGAATGAGGCCCGAAGATCACCCTGGTGATCCCGATCACTGTTCTGAGCACCCCTGTTGTAGAGGATCTGACTTGGCGCAGAGAGCCTTGACCGGATGGGACTTACCTCCACTTTCAGCGCGGCGCACCCACTCAGGAAGGCCGTGATGTTGCCAATGCAGTCGGCTTCTGTCTTGGGCTCTGGGCAATGCTGAAAGAAACCAAAAGCCAGTGGGAAACATGAGCTCCCTGACAGCTTCCACCAAGAAGAGCGTGTGTTGTTCTCCTCCGCCAGAAGCAGCAGCAGCCGGGCTGGATATATTAGACCCGTCATGTGTGTGTAATGCTGAGTGAGCATGAGACAGCTTGGGGGTGGGTCGCCCCTCGGATGGGAAGTGGGATGGGAAGTGGGCGGCTGGTGGGGACAAGGAGGGGGGGGGGAGGCAAGCTGTCATCCCATGGAGAGGAAAGAACAGCAGAAGAAGGAGAAGAAGAGGGAGAAGGAAGAAGGAGGGGGGAGGAGGAGAAGAAACAGGAGGAGGAGGAGGAAGAAAAGGTGGAAAAAGAGGTAGAAGTGAAAGAAGAGGAGGGGCCGAAGGAAAAGAGGCGGTGGAGGAGGAAAATTAAGAAGAATAGAATGAGGAAGAAGAAGGGGAAGAAAAGAGTAGAGGAGAAGGGGGAAGAGAAGGATGAGAGAGAAGAGGAAGAAGAAGAGGAGGAGGACAGGGGGAAAAAGAAGAGGAGGTGAAAGTAAAGTAGGAGGAAGAGGAGAAGGAGGTAGAAGGAGAAGAACTGCAAGAGGAAAGCGGAGGAGGAGGAAGAAGAGGAGGAGAGACGAGGAGAAGAGGAAGGAGAAGAAGGAGAAGAAGAAAAGAGGGGAGGACAAGGGGAAGAAAAGGATGAGGAAGGAGAAGGAGAGAGGAGAAGAGGAAGAACAAGAGGTGGAAGAAGAGGAAGAGGAGGAGAAGGAAAAGAGGAAGAGGTGAAAGTAAAGTAGGAGGAAGAGAAGAAGGAGGAAGGAGGAGAAGAAGAATTGCAAGAAGAAAGGGGAGGGGAGGAGGAAGAAAAAAGGGAAGGAGGAGGAGAAGGAGGAGGAGGAGGAGAGTGGAGGAGAAGGAGGAAAAGAAGGATGAGGAAAAAGAAGGAGAGAGTAGAAGAGGATGAAGAAGAGGTGGAAGAGGAAGAGGAGAGAGAAAAGAGGAAGAGGAGGAGCTGAAAGAAAAGTAGGAGGAGGAAGAAGGAGAATAACTGGAAGAGGAAAGGGGAGGGGGAGGAAGA
This sequence comes from Anolis apletophallus, assembly GCA_030556195.1. Lineage (NCBI taxonomy): Eukaryota > Metazoa > Chordata > Lepidosauria > Squamata > Anolidae > Anolis > Anolis apletophallus. Next base: position 5,792,925 of record JARBWK010000016.1, read on the forward strand.
AGAGGAGAGAGGAGGAGGAAAGAGAAGAAGGAAGAGAAGAAGGAAGAAGAGGAGAGGGAAAAGAGGAAGAGAAGAAGGAAGAAGGAGAAGAAGGAGAGGAGGTGGAAGAAAAAAGGAAGGATGAGCAGAAGAGGAAGAAGGAGGGGAAGAGAAGAGTGGAGGAGAAGGAGGAAAAGAAGGATGAGGAAGAAGAAGAGAGTAGAAGAGGAAGAAGACGTGGAAGAGGAAAGGGGAGGGGAGGAAGAAGAGGAGAGAGAAGGAGGAAAGAGAAGGAGGAAGAGGAGGAGGAGGGAAAGGAGGAGGAAGAAAAAAGGAAGGATGAGGAGATGAGGAAGAAGGAAAGAGGAAGAGGAGAGGGAAAATAGGAGGAAGAGAAGAGGAAGGAGGAAGAAGAGAAATGAGAGGAGGAGGAGGAAGAAGAAGAAAGGGATGAGGAAGAGGTGGAAGAAGAAGAAGAGGAGGAGGAAAAAGTACTAGTTCAGGAGAAGGAGAAGAGAGTCTAGGTAGGAACTTCACTTGGAATGCCCCACAGCCAGGACTCAATGCTAAGTGATCCTGGGAGTTGTAGTTCGGCAAGGCACCAGCACTTTTTGGCAGAGTAGGCTAAAGACCTTGCAAAAGGACAACTTGAGCGAATGCCAGTTCAAGTGGTGTAAAAGTGCATTAAGCTTAGAGTGTAGATGCCAGGCTTTGCTCCAGGACTTGGCCGGGGCCTTGAGCCTTGCAAGCGTCTGCCGAAAGGCACGCACGCAGGCCCTGCGTGATGAAATCTCAGAAACCGAAGGCCTTGCTCAATACGACCCGCCTGCTTTCCTTGGGCCAAAGGCTTATCAGAAGCAGCACAAAGGAAGACGCAAAATAGACACAAAGGAACCTTCTGGAATAGAACAACTACTACGGTACTTTCAAAGTAAGGGCCGCACAATTAAACAGGAAACAACACTTTCAAAACAAAAACAGATCCCCCCCCCCAAGTTCTCCTGACTTCCTGACTGTGAGAGCCGTTCAACAGTGGAACTCTCTGCCCCTGAGTGTGGTGGAGGCTCCTTCTTTGGAAGCTTTTAAACAGAGGCTCGATGGCCATCTGTCGGAGGTGCTTTGAAGGCAATTTTCCTGCTTCTTGGCAGAATGGGGTTGGACTGGATGGCCCATGAAGTCTCTTCCAACTCTATGATTCTATGGTGCAATGGGTGAAACCCTTGTGCCGGCAGGATTGCTGACCAAAAGGTCAGCGATTCGAACCTGAGGAGCGAGGCGAGCTTCCGTCTGTCAGCTCCAGGTCCCTTTCTCATGCCCCTCCTCGCTCCTTCTCCCGGCAAAGTCTCTGCACTGTCCCCTCTGTCTCTCGCTCTCTTGTGCTCTCTCCCCCCCGCGCGCACGCTCTCTCGCTCTTCCTCTCGCTTGTGCGCTCTCTCTCTTGCTCTCTTGCATGCACTCTCTCTCGCGCTCTCTCTCTCGCGCTCTCTCTCGCACGCTCTCTCTTGCGCGCGCTCTCTCTTGGTCTCTCTCTCTCTCTCCATCGCTCTCATGCTCCCTCTCTCTCGCACTCTCTCTCGCGCTCTCTCTTTCTCGCTCTCTGTCTCATGCTCTCTCTCTCGTGCTCTCACGCGCGGTCTCTTGCTCGTGCTCTCTCTCTCGCGGTCTCTCTCATGCGTTCTCTCTTGCTCTCACTCGCTCTCCCTCGTGCTCACGCTCTCTCTCGCTTTATCTCTCGTGCACGCTCTCTCTCACGCACGCGCTCTCTTGCTTTCTCTCTCGTGCGCGCTCTCGCACGCTTTCTCTCACGCTTTCTCTCACGCTCTCTCTCTTGCTCTCGCTCTCTCGCTCATGCTCTCTCTCTCTCTCTCTCTCGTGCTCTCGCACGCGCTCTCTCTGTCTCGCGCGTGCGTTTGGAGAGAGTTTGCACCCGCTGCGCTCTCCCCAAACCTCCCGACTCCCGAGGAGACCTTCAGAGCACAGCGGAGCTTTCCAGCCGGTGGGAATGGGGACCTTGGAGGTGGCGGGAGGTTGGCTTAAAGGGGGCGTAATTCCAAACTTTGGCCTAGGGCGCAAAAAAGTGTTAATCTGGGCCTGCTCAAGAGGATTGGTGCCTCAGTAAACTACAACTCCCAGGTTCCCTCAGTGGTGCCAAACTGTAAAACCAATTCTCCACTCTAGAATTAATGAGATGTAAAGGTTTGCGGGGCACTTTTGCTCTGTCTTGGGAAACATGTGGCATGGCCCTCCTTCAAATACAAACCCCAAGAGGTAGTTGAAGCTGAATCACAGAGCTATATTTCTGCAGTGTGGAAGCGTGCCTTGCTATACGCAAACGGGGCCTGGAACGCCTCCCACTGCAAGGGAAGGGAGATCTTATTGCATTAATAAGTGGGAGGGAAGAGAAGCCAAACAATAGAGAAACCCCCGGTTTGCCTCCGTCCCTCCCTCCCGCCTCTCTCTCTTGCATAGCCTTTTATGGAATGGCTCCGGCACAAGGCCAGCCAATCTCAGCCCTGTTTTGCAGCCTTAAACACTTCCTCTCTTCTTTCCTTTTTGAAAGAGCCAGCAGAAGAACACAGGAAAGGAGCCGGAGAGATTGGCTTTGCAGCTCCATTAATGCAGCAGTTCCTCTTTTGGGCCGTGTTCCTTCTCTCTCTGGCCTCCTTTCGGCAAAACAAATACGTATTGAGCATCATCCCGTTTCCAAAACGCTTGGGCCCAGAAGTGCTTCGGATTCTTTTGGAATCTCGGTCTCTGTATACAATGAAATCGTAATATATTCAGACTGGGGGAAAAATCAACTTAGATCCCCATACCGAAAAAGGGACATGCTAAATAATGCTCAAACTTTTGTACAGTGGCATTTATTTCTCATGCCAGTAAGGCAGTGTTTCCCAACCAGTGTGCCACAGCACACTAGTGTGCCATGAGCGATGAGCAGGTGTGCCGTGGGAAATTGGAACCCCTTGAGCAGGGCTGCCCAGGAAGTCGATAGCGATCGACCAGTTGATCCCGGGACCAAAGGAGGTCAATCCCAGCCAAATCACTTCTCAGAGGGGGGTGGAGCCAGACAGCACCAAGCCCCGCCCCCTCCCCGGCTTTGGCACTCCCAGCAGTTTCTCCAGGCTTGAGGATGGCAGTGCCAAGCCAGCCTTGTGCTAGCTATGCCACCACTGGCTTGGCATTGCTATCCTCAAGTCTGGAGAAGCTGCTGGGAGTGCCGAAGCCGGGGGAGGGGGCGGGGCTTGGCACGGCCTGGCTCCGTCCCCCTCTGAGAAGCACCCCATCTGGCTGGGATTGACCTCCTTCGGTCCCGGGATAGACTGGTCGATCGCGATCGACTTCCTGGGCAGCTCTGCTCTTGAGTCTTGAATACGCCACGCCCCTTTATTCCCCGCGGGCCAATCCCATTGCGGTGGCCTTGAACTCCCGCCCGGTACCAAGATGGCGGCAGAGAAGGCGGCGGGACCAGAAGTGCCTCGTCTGAGGCGATGCAGTGGCGGGTGTGCCCGGCGGTGCTGGGCTTGGCGGCGGATCGGTCGTTGGTCCGGCCGGCCATGGCAGTGGAGCCCCTGACCCTGACTCTGGCCGGTGCCGCCAACTCCGCCTTCACGGGCTTCCTCTCCTACCCACGGCTCTACTGCCTCTTCACCCACTGCTGCCATAACGCGAGGAACATGAGGGCCAGCGCGGTCAAGTCAGATACGGCGATGCTCTCTCGGAGCTCTTTCTAATAACTAATGGAGTGAAACAAGGTTGTGTTCTTGCACCAACCCTATTTACAATCTTCTTCAGCATGATGCTCCAAAGGGCTACGGCAGACCTCGAAGAAGAAGAAGACGGCATATATATACGCTATCGTACTGATGGAAGCTTGTTCAACTTAAGACGTCTGAGGGCTCGCACTAAGACTCTAAACTATCTAGTCCGTGAGCTCCTTTTTGCCGACGATGCTACCCTTGTCGCCCATTCAGAAGCAGCCCTGCAGCGCCTCACATCCTGCTTTGCAACAGCTGCAGAGCTGTTTGGGCTGGAAGTCAGCCTGAAGAAAACGGAAGTCCTCTACCAGCCCGCACCACAGGAAGAACACCATCATCCCCACGTCAGCATAGGCACATCTGTGCTTAAGTCCGTTCAGCAGTTCACCTACCTGGGAAGCATCATCTCTTCAGACGCCAAGATTGACAAAGGGATAGATCACAGATTAACAAAGGCATAGAGTGCATTTGGAAGGCTTCACAAGAGTCTGCAGCAACAAGCACCTGAGGCAAAGCACAAAAATCAGTGTGTACAGAGCTATCATACTGTTCTCCTCTATGGGTCTAAAACATGGGTCACCTATTGCCAGCACCTACGACTCCTCGAACGCTTCCATCAGCGCTGTCTTTGCGCAATCCTAAATATACACTGGACGGACTATGTGACAAATGTTGCTGTCCTTGAGCAAGCAGGGATCACCAGCATTGAGGCCATGCTATTGAAAAGACAACTGCGCTGGGCAGGGCACAACTCTAGGATGGAGGACCTCCCAAAGATACTACTCTATGGTGAACTCGCCATGGGTCAGCGCCCCCCAAAAGAGTTATAAGGACTCCCTGAAACAACATCTCAGGCTCGGCCAGATTGATCACCAAAATTGGTCCACCCTGGCCTCACATCGGGAGGCATAGAGATGCACTATCCACAATGCTGCGGCCTCTTTCGAGAAGACACGCCGAATGGGTCTCAAAGAGAAACGACAACGCAGAAAGAACCGCAACTTGGAAACAACATCACCCAAGGAGACTTTCTGCTGTGCTTTCTGCAACCGGACTTGCCTATCTCAGATTGACCTTTTTAGTCATCCACGCGCTTGTAAAAAGCGTGGGATGAGTCCTTCCTAAGAATCTTCGTTTGCGAAGTAATGCCGAGAGAGAGACAAATAGCATTCAATGGCATTGCATTTTTGCCATTGGTACGTTGTCAACTGCATTGAATCCCTTCCCACTTTCTCAGGGGTGAGAAAGGCGAGATATAGGAAAGGTAAAGGTTTCCCCCCGACATTAAGTCCAGTCATGTCCAACTCTGGGAGGTGGTGCTCATCTCCATTTCTAAGCCAAGAGCTGGCGTTGTCCGTAGACACTTCCAAGGTCATGTGGCCAGCATGACTGCATGGAGCACCGTTACCTTCCTGCAGAAGCGGTGCCTATTGATCTACTCACATTTGCATGTTTTCAAACTGCTAGGTTTGCAGAAGCTGGGGCTAACAGCAGGAGCTCACACCGCTCTCTGGATTTGAACTGTCGACCTTTTGGTTAGCCAGTTCAGCAGCTCTGCAGTTTACCCGGTGCACCACCAGGCACTCCAAGGTGGTATATAAATATAGTAAATTATCTATCTATCTATCTATCTATCTATGTATATAATAAAAATCAGTGTTTGCGGGCGGAGGTGCGGAAGAATATGTGGCAGCGTTTCGATTGGTTGCCACTGTGGGATTATTTGCATAAAGGACTCTGGTTGGCCAGCCTCAGAACTCCAACATTTTAAGGCAGCAGACAGAGGGGATTGGTTGCCACTGAGGAAGTATTTGCATAAAGGACTCTGATTGGCCAGCATCCAAGAATCCAAGACTCAACATTCAAACAACATGATTGGTTGCCACTGAGGGAGAATTTGCAAAACCGGCTCTGATTGGCCAGCATTCCTACATCCCAAGGGACATATACCTTTAAGAGATGCCATCTTGGTTTGGGCAGTTAGCCGGTTGACAGTTTTTTTCCGTTGGAATTGGAATGTTCAGTACCATCACCCAATACACCTCACACTTGGCTCTGTGCAAACAAAATGGATTCCTGTTTTCTCCTCCCCCTCATCTTTCATAAAACGGCTGCCTGGCATTCAGCCTTTTAAAGTTACCAAACACCAGCCCAGCACAGTAGGCCAGTACATTATAGGCCCCAAAAGAGAGTTTAGGGCAGGATGGGCCACGAATGATGGGATTTGCTGTACCTTCACCCGATTCACTTCCCAGACAACACTGTAGCCCCTATAAATCACAGACCAGGCCCAAAATTGACAGTAAGGCTTCATTAACTTGATTTCCCTGACTAGGCCTCAGTTAATGGGACATTGTGTATGGCCTGAATTAACAGTAACCAACCTCGGCACACAGAGCCCCTATGACCCACGCTACAGTCTACGGCAATTTGGAGGAGGGTGGACCACGGATGATGGGACTTGAAGTACCTCCACAGATTATGGGATTTGTAGTACTTTCAAACCCTTCATTCCCCACAGACCACTGCAGCCCTGAACAAAGACCGATAAAAGACAAAACTTGGCACATAGTGCCCCCATAACCCACACTCCATTCTACTGCAGTTTAGAGGACGGCGGACAATGGATGATGGGATTTCAAGTACCTCCACTCACTTCCCGAGCCCGCTGCAACCCTCATCCAGTGCATGATCATGACCACACTTGGCACACAAAGCCCCCATGATCCACTTTACATGCTGCCGTAGTTCGGAGGAGGGTAGGTTATGGATGATGGGACTTGAAGTACCTCCACTCACTTCACAAGACCGCTGCCAACCTCATCCTAAGACTGATCAAGAGCAAACTTGGCACACAGAGCCCCCATGACTCACTCTACATCCTGGTGCAGTTTGGAGGAGGAGGGACTATGGACGATGGGACTCCCAGCGCCTTCCCGCACTTCCCGAGACCACTGCAAGCTACATGAACAACTGATAAAGACCAACTTTGGCACAAAATGCCTTTCTCAAATAACCCGGGCAGCGCCGGGTCCCCAAGCTAGTAGTAAATCAAATATTCTGGGTTTAAAGACGTAAATACATAACTTAAAAGTGACCGCAACATGCTGAAAGGCCTTTCTTGACAGAAAATACAAATAACCTGGAACTCAGATCCCATGTTAGGAGGAGTATTGCTCTCACAGGTCATTGGCAGTCACCCTGGTATTTGGGGGGATTCTGGGAGTTGTAGTTCACTTCACTAAGTCCTGCCTTTTCTGTAGCGTAAATCAAGGAACCTTTGTGGCCTTACCTTCTCTATAGATCCTGGAAGGAGTCGGAGAAGCAGTTTGCACAAGACGACTCCGTCTTTGAGGGACGTTTTGAGGAACTGTAGGGGGTCCCCGACCTTCATTTTCGGGGAGTTTAAGGCCCCCAATGAAATCAACCAGGTCACAATTTGCTCTTCGGGGTTCATGCTGGTAGGGTTTCTCCGTCTCGAGGAAAAGGCCGAGCCCACATCCGCAACACTGCCTTCCTGCTTCTTTGAGGCCAAACCGCCCTAAGATGTCACAGATTGCCCTGCGCTGAATGCCACCGTCCTCTCTTTTTTTTTCCGGTTTACAAAGTCACCAGAAACTGACTTCCCTCTTGACTAGAGGAACGGGTTTGTGCGCCTTTGCACACATGGCTTCTCGTCTACAGAAGTGCCAAGGAGGGAAGCTGCTGGGGCTAGAAGTTGTGGCGTAAACATGGATTTCCTGTCGCCGAACACAGAAACTTCTCACATTGATACATAGCTTTCTACATCCTTGGGTTGCTTTGAGTTTTCCGGCCTGTCTGGCCATGTTCCAGAAGCATTCTCTCCTGACGTTTCGCCCACATCTATGGCAGGCATCCTCAGAAGTTGTGAGATCTGTTGGAAACTCGGCAGTATTTTAAAAAGCTCTAAAATCAGGACAATAAAGAGCAAAACTCAAAAAGCAAGGGCATTCCAGACGAGTATCAATCAGGGCCAGCTAAAGTGTGTTTTTATATACGAGGGTGGGTCAATAAGTACGTGACTTTTTGAATTTCCCGCCTCTTAACCGAAAGGGCGACACTGCTCCTGTCAACAGGCATCTGTCAGTTGACTCCTGTCAAAATTTGAACAAGCTGCGTCATTTAGTTTGTGTTTGACAGCCATCGATAGCAGACTACCGCGTGATTTGAGGAGAAAATGGGAAAAAGTGAATTTTGTGTGCTCATTAAGCATTATTTTTTGCAAAAAAACCCCCATCACTCAAACCAAGGCTAAGCTTGATCAATACTACGGGGACTCTGCACCATCAATTTCAATGGTAAAAAAGTGGTTTACTGAATTTCGTTGTGGCTGTACAAGCACGGAAGATGCCGAACGTTCTGGATGCTCAGTTGAGGTCTCTACACCCGAAACAATTGAAAAAAATTCACGATATGGTGTTGGCCGATCGGAGATTGAAAGTGCGAGAGATTGCGGAAGCCATAGGCATCTCACGTGGCTCAGTGGTTTCAATTGTAAATGATCACTTGGGTATGAGAAAGCTTTCCGCAAGATGGGTTCCGCATTTGCTCACAATCGAACACAAACGCAATCGTGTAACAATTTCGCAGGAGTGTTTGGCGTTGTTCAACCGCAATATGGAGAAGTTTTTGCGCCATTTCGTAACTGTGGACGAAACGTGGATCCACCACAACACACCAGAGACCAAACAGCAGTCAAAACAGGGGTTTTTTCGGGGTGAATCGGGGCCAAAGAAGGCCAAGGTGGGTTTGTCAGCCAATAAAGTCATGGCGACCGTTTTTTGGGATGCGCACGGTATAATCCACGTTGACTCCCTTCAAAAGGGTAAAAGAATCAATGGCAAATATTATGCCGACTTATTGGGTCGATTCAATGAGGATTTGGAAAAAAAAACCGACCGCATTTGACGAAGAAAAAAGTTCTTTTGCATCAGGACAATGTAAGGGTGCACACATGTTCAGTTGCTATGACAATAATCCTTGAATTGGGATTCAAATTGCTCCCTCATCCGCCCTATTCTCCGGATTTAGCCCCCCGAGTGACTATTTCTTGTTTCCAAACCTGAAGAAATGGCTCGGCGGAAAGAGATTTGACTCCAACCATGAAATCATCTCACAAACAATTACCTATTTTGATGACCTTGACAAATCTTATTTTTAGGAAGGGATAAAAAAATTGGAGAAACGTTGGACAAAGTGTATAGAGCTCAAAGGAGACTACATTGAAAAATAAAACGATTTTTTATCCAGAAAACCTGTGTTTTATTCAAAAAGTCACGGACTTATTGGCCCGCCCTCGTATCTGTGGAACGTCCAGGGTGGGAGAAAGAACTGTCTGTTGGAGGCAAGTGTAAATGTTTAAGTTAATCACGTTGCTTAGCAGTGCAAAGCCTTGCAGCTTCAAGGCCTGGCTGCTTCCTGCCTGGGGGAATCCTTTGTTGGGAGGTGTTTGCTGGCACTGATTGTTTTTCCGTTTTCTCAGTGTTGTTCTTTATTTACTGTCCTGATTTTAGAGTTTTTAAATACTGGGACCCAGATTTTGTTCGTGTTCATGGTTTCCTCCTTTCTGTTGAAATGGTTCACATGCTTGTGGATTTCAGTGGCTTCTCTGTGGTGGTTGTGGGAGTGGTCCAGCATTCCTATGTTCTCAAATAAATTCCTGTGTCCAGGTAGGTTCATCAGGTGCCTTTCCATGTTCCTTGATTCATTGTTTGGGCGCTGCGTCACCATGCCAGACTAAACAGAGAAACCATTGAAATCCACCAGGAGGGCCGAAGTTTGCCCATGCTTGGTACAGATGCACTCATGGAGTCCCCATTCTGATTAAACCAAGACACTATGTAATACATTTCACATAAATTATGACCAAATACATCTGGAAGCTGCAGCCCAGCTGGTAACTTTATTTGCAGGGAAGGTTTCAGCTGCAGGGAACTGTTTTTCAGGGCAAGAATGTGTTATAAACCCGATCCCTTGATTGCAAGCCCTGGTTTTGCAAGGCGATACTCCCGTCACTCTCTTTTTGCTCAAGGCCTTAAATCAGGGGTGGGCACCCTATGGCCTGTGGGCCGGGTGCGGCCCGGCAGCTGAGTCTGTCCGGCCCGGGTGAAGAGCGTTGGGGCGGGGCCAGGAGGAAGGGGTGCCACCGCCGCCATCCCATCGCGGGCTCTGTGGAGCCTGTGTCGGCAGACAGGCCGGAGGAGCGGCGGCTTTGGAGTGCCTGCCATCCCTGGAGGCAATCCGGGCCTCCAGCGGGAGCACTCGGCGACCTGCGGGGGCTGATCGCCATGGCGACCCGGAAGACTTGATCGTCTTCCGGGTCGCCAGGGTGATCAGCCGCCTCAGATTGCCGACTGCTCCCTCTGCAGGCCTGGATTGCCTCCAGGGATGGCTGGTGTTCCAAAGCTGCCACACCTCTGGCCTGTCTGCCGACACAGGCCCCACAGAGTCCGCGATGGGATGGCGGCAGCGGCCTTCCTCTTGGCCCCGCAGGGTGATCAGCTGGGGAACGGCTGGGGGCGAGAGCGGGCGGAGGACTGCAGTCTCCGATCGCCTGATGCTCTGCTCTCCTCTGCTGTGGCGGCAGCTGGGTCCGCTTTGCCATCCTCTGGGCTGGGGCCATTGGGCCATTCCATCTTGGGATCCTTCCTCTCTTGAGGATGTCAGCCTTCATTTTGGTTCGCACCTTATCTTCTTGAATTTTATTTTAGTAGTTTTTATTATTTTATTATAATAATAATTTTATAATAATATAGTAATATAATAAATAATGTTATATTATAATTTCAATATATTATGTCTATATATACTATAATATAATGATATTAATACAAATAATATATGAATATTTTGATATATTAATACAGTGTTTTTCAACCTTTTTTGAGCCGCGGCACATCTTTTACATTTACAAAATCCTGGGGCACACCACCGACCAAAATGACACAAAATGACACTCTAACACAGTCATACATATAGTTAATATGTTTTTAAATGTATTTTATACACTCAGGGTGAAACCTGGAACCTGTTTCGATGAACACAACATAGATATCCTGGCAGGAATGGCAGAAAAACACAAACTTCCCACATAGAACTCCCATAACCAAGAGAAAATACTATAAGAGTTTGGTGGGCATTGACCTTGAGTTTTGGAGTTGTAGTTCACCTATATCCAGAGAGCACTGTGGACTCAAACAATGTTGGATCAGGACCAAATTTGGCATGAATACTCAAATGCCCAAATCTGAACACAGATGGAATTTGGGGAAAATAGACCTTGACATTTGGGAGTTACAGTTTCTGGGATTTATAGTTCACCCACAATCAAAGAGCATCCTGAACTCTTGCAACAATGGAATTGAACCAAACTTGGCATATTGAACTCTCATTACCAACAGAAAGTACTGAAAGGGTTGACCTTGAGTTTGGAAGTTGTAGTTCACCTACACCCAGAGAGCACTGTGGGCAGGAGGGGGAAGAAAGGGTAAAAGTGTTTGGCGGGGGGGGGGGGGGAGGTAGTGGAGGTTCCAATTTCCCACGGCACACCTGATGATGCTCACGGCACACTAGTGTGCCACGGCACACTGGTTGAGAAACACTGTATTAATGTTAATATTAATGATGTGTAATATATAGTAAATATAGTAAATAAATAAATAAATAATATAGATTAGAATGTAGTTCAGCTTTTAGGTGCGGCCCCCCATAATATTTTTTGGCTCTCGTGTGGCCCCTTGGGAAAAAAATAATTGCCCACCCCTGCCTTAAATTCTATTTAAAGATGTGCTCAATTTGTCTTGTAATGCGGCAGCTATTTCACTACAGATTAGTCCCATGGGTTCGGATTATACAAAACACTGGGGAATTGCTCTGAGGTCCAGCCTGAACTTTAAAGGCTGGATAAAAACAAATGTATTTTCATTACAATGGTTATTTAACTGGCCAACAGCCCCACCAACTGGTAGTTTCACTTCACTGGATGTATTCAATCCATAATTATGTTGTAGTTATTTATTCGTTAGGTCGCTTGTGGAGCCCTCGTGGCACAATGGGTAAACCTAAACTGAAAACCATCAGGCCAAGAGGTTCGAATCCAGGAACAGTGTGGATGAGTTCCCTGTCAGCTTCAGCTCCCCATGAGAAGCCTCCACAATGATGCTAAGACATCAAACATCTGGGTGTTCCTGGGCAATGTCCTTGCAGATGGCCAATTCTCTCACACCAGAAGCGACTTCCAGTTTCTCAAGTTGCTCCTGACACGGAAAAAAAAAGTCACTTTGTGACCTCCTGGACCAACCCAGGCCACAGCTCCCTGTTGGCCGTGACCACCCCCAGCTCCTTCAAGGTCAAGCCAGTCATTTCAAGGATGCCATCAATCCACCTTGCCTTTGGTCGGCCTGTGATGAAGTCGTGTTGTTTTGTTGCAAGATAAATGTATAGTTTGTTATTGCTTATTTGCCTATACGTTTGATGGAAAAATGTTTAACAAGCTAGAGGGTTGGCGGGGAATGTTGGAGCAGCAGGCCCCTGCGAAGGCTGTTGCCGTGGCGACGGAAGTTAGCGCTGCACCTGTTTTAGAACTTTCAGATTTTGAAAAATAAGCGGTTGGTTTTGTCGGTTGGTGGGAGGGAAACTGTCTTTCGGAGCTTTTAGAAAGCAGTTCGGTTAGGGGTTTGAGAAACCCAGGTGAAAGACAGACTTTGTCCAAGTTAGAGTAGAAAACTAACTTAATAGATAGGTAAAGCCGGAGAACACGCTGGGCAAAGATGGCGGCAGGACGGGTGTCTTGAGAGCTCCTCAAGACATCAACCGAAATCACCGATCGGAGGGCGAATCGCGCCCCCACCTCAGGCTGAGTCGATCAGCCAAGAGGCAGCGAAGCCAGGGGACCCCATCGCTGGCTCTATAAGTCGCCCCCTCCTCAAGAGGGGGAGACGGAGAGAGCCCGGTGGCCTCCCAGCCTGGTGAGCAGATCGGTGTGAGGGAAGCAGGCTCACGCCTGCACTCACTGCCAGCCCGGCCCAAACCAACAACGCAAAGTGAGTAACGGGGAGACCTGGGACAGGGGGACAGAAGATAAGCCAAACAACGGGCGGAACCCCCCCTCCCAAGAAGCCCCAAATTTAGAGGCCCAACCACACAAAAACAGACAGGAGAAGCCACGAGAAGGGCAGCGAACGCGACCCCTCCTCCCCTTCCCACCGGCATCACAATTAAGGACGATAAGAGTCGACGGGGAAAAATAATAGTAACATCACCAGGCATCAAAATGGCGGACCAACCAACAACCTAGGAGGAACGGGAGGAAGCCTCTTTGAAGAAGAAGACCTCCATGTTTAGGCGGGAAATCCCAATCAGCCACCGGGGAGGCGGGGAGAAGCCAGGAAGTGAAGGCAACAAGACATCCGGACTCTATTGGGGAGCGGACACCAAGGGGAGAAGAGGCAGGAAGTAAAGCGGGCGGGAGCCCCGCGATCACTGACTGCCCAGTCCATTCCACCAACACCGGAGAAGGAGGGGGTAAGGAAGCCTATCGTCCCGGGGCAAAGGAGACCCGCTGACCAAGGGAAAAGGGAAGCAAAGGACAGGAGGGAAGAAGCCTTGCGGGGACGACCAGAACGGGGAGGACCGAGCGGAGAGGCACCCGGGGGAAAAAGCCACAAAATAAAAGGAGAAGCGAGGAAGAAAGGGACAGGAGTAAAGAACAAACAAAAAAAACGAAGGAGGGGAAAAGAAAGAGCCCCCCCCCGAACAGGGGCACCTGGAAAGAAGTGATCAGCCTGGGCAAAAGGGGAGGGCTGATTGGTGCACAGGGCAGTAAGGGAAAGAGCAGCAATCAGTTGGCAGGGGGATTTGACAGAGCAGTGCACCCATCCTGCTCTCCTGCCAAGTTTCATCTAGCCAAGCAGCCCATTCGCTAAATAATACTGCCAGTTCTGAGTAGGAGTCCAGACACAGGACAAACAACTATGTCTCTGAAGGATATTCTGAGAGAGTTGCAGAGGCTGGGACAAAAGCAGGACCTGATCCTAGAAAAGGTGGAAATAATGCTAGAGGGGCACAAGAATGCGGTTCAAGAGCAACCTCACTGGGGGAGAGATGAACAAACTGAAGAAGGGACCGCTATGCTGACGAATGAGTATGAAGAAGGAAAGGGAAAAGATAATGGCAAGGAAAAGGAATCAGCAATGCAAGGCGAATTGAAGGAGAGAGAAGAAAAATATAGACCAAAAGCAAAAGCAAGAAGTATGGGAACAGCTGGAGTCCATTCAGAGAGCTAAAATGCTGGGGCTGTGCCACAGAATGCTGTCAGCTTGTCCACCAAGACTAGGATGTACAATGCCCTCCAGCAGAACCCTCTCAGCTCCCACAGAGGAATACAACCAACGGAACTGGAAAGCACTTCAACAAACAGAAAAGCCAAGGGAACAAAGAGAGCCGAAGAGGGAAAGATAAACTACAGAAAATATGCCCTCTCCATGCAGTGATGACTACAAGCTATGGCCTCTGGAAACATGAGCCTCCAGAGGCGGATGAAGGAGAAGCAGAATCCCCCAAAGAAAATGGTTAGATACGACCTCAGGGAAAAAGGAACGAACAGAACTAACTACCTAACTGACAAATACTAGCTAATGGTCATGGGCACTCTAATCACCTAATTGAAGGGTTAAAAAAAAAACTGAGGAGAGATAATAGAAATAATAGTAAAAAGATAATAGTTTCAAGGGACATAAGAAGACCTGACATGGACATACAACTAAAGAAGACGAACAGAAAGAAAGAAGTGACACTTTAAAGAATAAAAAGAACTGTATTAGATATGTCAGAATGAAACCAGGGCCTCTGGAAGATGGAATTCAAAAAGAACCCCCCCCCCTTTTTTTCCCCCTTTTCTTTCTATCTTATCTCACTACCCTTGCCCGGTGTTTTCCTCGCAGGATCCCGGTTCAATCCGTTTCCCCCAACACCTCCTATTCTCACCCCTTCCCTAACCCTCCTTCCTCCCCCGACCCTTAACCTTTCCTAGCCCAAAAACCCTTTTCTATCTTTTATTCATATGTAACCAAAACTTTCAATAAAAATTATTTAAAAAAAAAAAAAAAGATAGGTAAAGCCTATAGTTGGCTATTTACCTGCTGGAGCAGTTAGTTATTAGGACTGATTGGTTCTGTGTTAGGAAGTACAGTGGAAACTGTACCCTATTGTTGAAATGTTGTAACCACAAGATTTGTACCTCTTAGGAGACTTGTTTGCAACCAACAAAGCTCTGAACTCTGTTATAAAATAAACTGTTGAACATCTTTATTTCAACACCTCTCAATGTCGTTCTTTTTAAAACACAAGCCTTAAAAGAACAAACCCTCACATCGGTGGCTGATCTGATACAATTGGTGGCAGTTTGAACATCTGTTGATGGGACTCAAAGGTAAAGTACCCACCCTACCACAGTGGGAAGAAAGCCTTACTGCCCAGTTATAATAGGGTTTCTTCCTTACATGTTAGTGGCAGTGGTAAGATTTGCAAAGTAGACCTGCCCTGCCATGGTTAACATAAGGAGCCTGGAAACCTTCTTTATATACTTCAATACATTATTTGGTGGCAGTGTATTTACTGCAAGGGTCAAGGGGTCCAAGCCCTGACGTATTTGGTGGCATGGTGGGATAACCTGCCCTGCCACACCGAAAAAGGAACGGTCAGTGGTGACTGACCAACGGGCCAACCCTGACCCTACACGGCCCCTCTTACTTTTTCCTCAGCATCATTGTCTTCTCCAAACTTTCCTGTCCTTTCATTATGTCACCAAAAAACTTCCATCTTTCCCTCCAGTGAGCAGTCGGGCATTGTTTCCTGAAGTATGGACTGTTTTGGTCTTCTCGTGGTCCAAAGCACTATCAGAATGTTTTTCAAACTCCGCAGTTCAAAAGCATCTCTCTTCCTTTGCTCAGCTATAGGTTACTACGGGGAATACCATTGCTTTAACTATGTGGACCTTTGTTGCCAGTGTGATGTCGCTGCACAATCTTATTGAGATTGGTCATTGCTCTCCTCTGAAGTAAACATCTTCTGATTTCCTGGCTGAACACCTGCAGTAATCGGTCTGTCACTGCCTTCATGTTTCTCCCTCTATTTGCCAGTTATCAATCTGTCTGGTTGCCATAATCCTGTTTTTTTTTTAAATGCCACAATTTACGTTTTAAAGTTAACACTATGTATCAAAATTTGAGGGGAAATAAAATCTGTTCCTGGTTTGAAAATGTTGACCTGTTACCTAGTGCAATTGCTAATATTGAGAGATAGCCGTCAGTGTATGGAGTTAGGCCTGGGTAGGTTCGCTGGAATGCTTCTAAAATCAGAATGAATTTGCCATTTCAAAGCCACCGCCGCCATTTTCGGAAAGGAATCGGCAAAAATGGCCTATCTCCATCTTCTCTCCCCGTCATTCTTTCTCCGAAGTCAACGCGGGAGAAACTCGAGCTTCCCAAGGCAGCCCCAACTTTCTTTCCCCGAGCCCAACACCTCTTCCCAGTTCTCACCTTGCTTTTCCTCAGGAGCAAGTGGCTGGTGAAGCCGAACACAGAGCCCCGATCGCCAGCAGTCGGGTTTTTCCTCGTGGCATTGGCAAAAGTCTCGGGGAACTTGGGGAAAGCCATCAAAGAGTGTAGGGAGCGAGTATCCAAGAGGGATGAAGTGGGTCTGCTTCTACTCCACCATGGCGCTTTGGCCCCAGGTGCCCAAGGCGCTTCTCTGTGGCATCTGGGGCCTTGTTTTCCATGGGGAGGGGTGGCAGTGCCTCCTCCTTTCAGTGCCTCCTTCGCCATCAGAGAAGGTGCACTTTGCCAAGGTCCGGTTTTTGCCCCAGTTCTCATGAGGAGGTAAGAAATCCGCATCCAAACTGAGTTAAACATGTGTACCCGCCATTAATGAAGCCATTCTGAATTTTTTCAGAATTTCAAAATTTTTCCAGGAAAATTTTTGGAAGTCAGACTTGAAGCGCCAGCGCCCCCTACATCCGGAAGGCAGGGAGACCTTGAACCATTTCTTTTTTGGATAACTCAGGCCTAGTATGGAGATTCTGGAGCCATCCAAAGCTGTCTCTAAAGCAGCGTTTCCCAACCAGTGTGCCGTGAACCATCATCAGGTGTGCCGTGGGAAATTGGCCTGTCTCTTTAAGCCCGGCGGAAGGGCGAGGGCGTAGGGGCCCCGTGCCTTGGCTTTCCATTGGCCTCCTCTTCTCCGGAGGGGGTGACGTCGCTCTGACCCTGTCCTCTTCGCAGCAAATGCCGCCATTTTGACGAGGCAGAGATGGGCCAAGAGACAGGATGTGGTAGGAAAGGGGCGGGGGGAAGTGGCCTTAGGGGCGGAGTGACCGCTCCGGGACCGAGAAAGGGGCGGTGCAGCCTCCCCGAACACGTCCGCCTGCCTGCCAAGGGCCGCCTCTTCCGTGGCCTTGAGGAGAGAGCGAGCGGCCTGGCCCAGGTCTCCCTTCCCGAAGCACGCTCTCCTGGCATTTTCCTACATCTATGACTAGCCTCCTCAGAGGTGGTGAGGTCTCCCTCCCTTCCCCCCTCCCTTCCAGAGATACCCCTGCCCTGCCTCTTGCCTTCTTCTTCCTCCTCTGTGTTTGGCCTCCCCTCCTGCCTCTTCAGCTCCCATATCCGACCATAAGAGACTTGGATCCCTTTGGAAGAGCCAGACAGCCCAGTCCTGCCTCTTGAGTTCCGGGCTTCCTTTCCCCTCCTGCCTCTTGAGCTCTGCTCTCTGGCCTTCACAGGCTGGGATTCCTTTGGAATAGCCAGAGATTCATAGAATCCTAGAGTTGGAGGAGACCTTGTGGGCCTCTTTCACCCAATATGCAGGAAAATTGCCTTCAATTCAAAGCACCCCTGACAGATGGCCTCTGCTTAAAAGCCTCCAAAGAAGGAGCCTCCACCACACTCCAGGGCAGAGAGTTCCACTGCTAAACAGCTCTCACAGTCAGGAATATATAAATACATTTTAAAAACATATTAACTATATGTATTAATGTATTACTGTGTTAGAGTGTCATTTTGGTTGGTGGTGTGCCCCCAGGATTTTGTAAATGTAAAAAATGTGCCGCGGCTCAAAAAAGGTTGAAAAACACTGCTTTAAAGTGTTGCAAAACCTTTTACATGACTAAAATAATTAAGTTGGTATGTTTATACCATGGAGGAAAACGCTCGACAAACCTTGTATTATACTGAAAAAATTATTTCAAAGACCACACCTCAGAAAGCCTACTTGTTATTAGCTTGTGTTACCTTGCTTGCAAACTCAGTCTGAGTCTAGCCTGTTAATATGCTCTTTACTGAACACAGGGGTCTTTGTTTAAAAGGATGTCGCTTTCGAATATAATGATACGAAACCGAAAGATGTTGAAACACTTTATTTAGAGAAAAGCGCAAATATGACAATCTTGTACAAATCTTTCGATGTACAAATCTCAAATGAGCGTTGGGATTGTCTTTTCCTCCTAAGTGAAACAAGATTCTGGCCAAAATGAATAAATATGTTGTAACTCACATTTGTGGCATCAGTTCTCTCTCAAAAGTTGGACAAAAGGAGTAGAAACTCACAATTTTGAATAAAATTGTGTTAGTATCACAAACAGTAACAATAAAACTCTTTATATCCCACTCTATCTTCCCAAAGGGACTCATATTTTACCATTATTATAACCAACACAGAAGTAATTCACGAGACTACAATGCATTGCATTTTGCAGTAAGTCTCCTGCAACCAACCCTAAATGGGCCTTTCAATGGTATTATGGGAAACACCTTCTAAGGGAATTTTTTTATTTCATTCACCTTCTGGTTTTATAGTTCGACCAAAGAAGCGTTTCTTTTTCTGTAAATGCCTGCTTCATAGTTTAGCAGTTATGACTTCCATTAAGCACCCCAAGCAGTGCTTCACTGCACTTCTGTTTCCCCGAATTCAAAATACTCAGCGACAGGCTTCTCCATTAACATCTTACATGCTACCATGATATCTTAAAGGACTGAGGACTCTCTGAAATGTCTTCGCTGAACTTTGCAGCCATCTTTCCTCAGATCTCTCAAAAGACACCCTCTCTTCTCATTCCCCTCGCCATGAACCTTGCACCTAAAAGGCAAAGAAACGTATTGTCAGCATAAGCGCACTGGAGGAGGGAGTCAGAGAAGCCTCGACTTCCTGAGGCCATTAAGTCGTGGTTACGATTCACTTTCACATTGAGACAAATGTCAAAAATCGAAATTGTATATTTATTTGGGCTTGTAGACCGCCACTCCGAAAAGGCTCGGGACGGTTTACAGTACAATTCAGTAACAGACAGTGGGTTAAAACATAGAACAAAATATACATAAACAGCAGATAAATCATATTTGAATCACCGGCTTTCAAACGCTTGTCTAAACAAATGCGTCTTGCAGGCTCGACCGAAGGTGACTAAATTTCGTAGAGCCCGCATTTCTGATGGTAGCATATTCCAGAGAGCTGAGGCAATAATAGAAAAGGCTCTGATCCGCGTATAAGTCAGATGGAAAGACTTCACACTAGGGATGGCAAGGAGGTTCTGGTCTTCAGAACGGAGTGATCTCGGAGGGTTATATGGAATCAGGCGATCCTGAAGGTACACTGACCATGTAAGGCCTTGAAAGTAAGAACACCTTGAAAGTGATCCAGCATTCAACTGGCAGCCAGTGCAGGTTCTGCAGTATAGGTGTTATGTAGCAGCTCGCGGGCTCCCCCATGAGCAGCCGGGCTGCAGCATTCTGCACTAGCTTAAGCTTCCGGATCAGCGTCAAGGGTAGGCCAATGTAAAGAGCATTACAGTAGTCAAATCTTGAGATGACCATGCCTTGGAGTACCGTGAGAGATAGGAAGTCAGACTCTTCGCCTGTCGCAGATGGAAGAATGCGATTCTGCTGAAGTTGGAGATTTAAGTCTCCATTGACAGCAGGGGGTCCAAATGAACACCCAGGCTTTTTACTGAGGATGACGGGCAAAGAGCCTCGCCATCCAGGGTCAGCAGTTGGATTTCCCTATCACCCAGACGACCGAGCCAAAGGATCTCCATCTTTGCCGGATTCACCTTCAACCTACTAGCTCGCAGCCATCCAGTAACAGCCTCAATGCATTGATGGAAATTATCGGGTACAGATTTCAGTCGGCCCTCCATCCTCAGAATGAGCTGAGTGTCATCAGCGTACTGATGGCACTCAAGCCCAAAGCTACGTACCAGTTGAGCGAGCGGTTGCATATAGATGTTAAATAACAGAGGGGAGAGGATAGCTCCTTGAGAGACCCCACAAGATAGGGGGGAACCCCCGGAAACCAGCCCGCCCCTCTGCTTCCGATTGTGGAGAAATGAGGACAGCCAATCAAGAGCTGTCCTCACTCCAACCACGGCAAGGCGGTGCGTCAAAAGATCTTAATCGACTGTATCAAATGCTGCTGTGAGATCCAATAACACAAGCAGTGTCGATCCGCCTTGGTCAAGCTGGCAACACAGCTGGTCCGTGATGGAGACCAAGACCATCTCCGTCCCATGCCCCGAATGGAAGCCGGACTGGAAGGGGTCTAAACCAGCTGTGCAATCTAGGTAAGTCTGCAACTGCTCCATTTCTCCATATGAGAAATAAAAAATGGCAAAAAAGAACCCACTGTAAAGGGCTGTAGGCTTTCCCTTGTTTGCAAGATAAAAACCTCGCTAGTTTTACAAATTTGAGTCAACAACGCATGCCCTTAAAGGCAGTCCGACTCAAGGCAAATGTAGTGGTCAATAAACCACAACCATCACAAGACAAATAAGTAGAAAATTAAAACATAAAAATAGTAATAGAAATAAATACAAATAAGAACTAAAATAAAATAAAGTAAAATTGATGCAGCCTGACTCTCAGCTTTCAGTTCTAAGTGGGGTAAAAATCCCACAATTTTACAAGCCGGAGTCAGTGGCCCAAAGACAATGAGAGGCCACTCAGGCTTTTAAATACAATAGCGGCAAGTGGTGGTAAACAGAACCCAACTGCGACAAATAACATTAAATAAAAATTAAATATAAGTATAGTTAAAATTACATTTTTTATGAGAACGATTCCTAGCTGTCGAAATGGCGGCGGATAAAAAGATCTGAGGTGGCAGCCCTTCTCACTGACTATATATACTCAAGGGGAGTGGGCGGAGCTTCCACTTAAAGTGATAACTTTCTAAAAGATTCCGAACTGTCTGTGCAGGCGCAGGAATTACCATATGTATGTATTCATAGGGACCACGACAGGGAAATTACATTAACTGAGGCATCAGGAGGTTAAATGTTTTTGATTTACATAAAACTGAAATTTAAAATGTCTTATCCCCAACTCTGATTAAACCATTATTGTAACCTTCTTCAATGTAAATGTGTTTAAGTATCCTTCCAATAATAATAAAGAGAGGAAAATCATAAATGTTATAAAATAATAAGACTAAAATAAAGAAAACATAACAGTAATAATAAGAGTAAAATAATAAATGTAATAATAATAATAAAGTAAAATAATAAATGTAATATAAAAATAACAGAGTAAAATAATAAATAACCTTGACTGGAGTATAAGCCGCGGACCTTTTCAGCCTACAAAAAGGGAGGGAAAACTAGGCTTATACTCGAGTATATACAGTACTTTTTACTTTTATAACATCTCTGCTTTTTTCTACTTGCGTTAAGAGACACTTACCTAGGATTTACCCGTTTCTCCTTCTGCAGCTCTCTTATGCGCATTGCTCATTATATCTTAGCTCATACTTTGTCCTGGAGGTCATATCATCTTAAAAGCATTGAATGGGCCATCCTGCAACAACGAAGGGAGGTATGATTGATCCGGTCAACTCAAAATACCCAAACCCCACCACCACTCCCCCCAGAAGCACATTCATCTACTTGGGCTTGTCGATTTAATCACTTTCGAGGTCTAACTTTAGTTCTGAGAGGTGGAAGGTTCACTGGAATGAACTGGAATGGCTTAGTGACAAGTCTCGTATGGCTTATGGATTCTTATTTTCCTTTCCAATGGTGCTTTCATGGTAAATCCATTAACTTGACTGGCAAAATATGGCTTTTTTTTGGAGGATTACAGTAGAACTTTAGTTGGAGGTCTTCGAGTCTTACTACATTTGCAAGAACATCTTTGGAAACTTTCCGGCTGCCCCTGGGTCATAACAACAGGTTCTGCCATTTGTGCCAGAACTCCCCACACAAAAGACTATAATAATACATAAAGGGGAGAAAAAAAGAGGAAAAAAGCCAGATTTGTATTACGACTTAGCTTGGCATTAAGTTGGTATAGACTTTGGGCCAATTAAGCCACTTTTGATTAGGGTTTTTTTGGTGTGTGAAAAATATCAATACAGGATGCCTGTTACTTCAAAGAAGTATATTTCTTTGATAGACAATGGGCAAAAAAAAGGCCACCCCTCCCAACCATTTACTGAAAAACGTGTCTAAAGTGAGCTGATTTCCTAGGATGACTTTTCAAAGGTTTATGTGCCATACACACTTTCATCCAAGACAAGGTTAAGTTGAATTTAGAAGGCTATCCAGCACAGCTTTTTTTCCACTGGGTGCTGCTTTACAATCTAGAAAGAACTTCGGTTGCCATGACGGACAGTACTAAGGACGGCACTTTTTTTTTGGTGTCACGTTTTGACTTAAGGACTACAAAACTAGTTTGCTTTTGCTTACCATCTTTGCTGTTTTCACACAGGCATTGGGTGCTTGCTTTAAATCTGTGGTGGAAGGCTGAAAGTTTTCAACTTGTAACTATTGAAGCCATAAGCCTTTCAGAGGCTGGAGAGAGAAAGACTTCTTTGCTTAGCGCTATTTTCTCCATTTTGCCTTTGGGCGTTCAAAGCTGTTCCTTTAAAAATGAGACACTACAGGGTTGCAAAAATTGGAAACAGTAAGAGCAAGTACCGTTTTGTTTGTGCAGCTTCTTTGGATGGACCAGGCCAAACCTTGTACTTACAGAACTCTGTAGCGTTCCTGGCTACAGGTTCGACACATTTCTGGGGGGGCTGAAGTTGTTGCAAATTCCCAAATGAAACAGGTGGAAAGGTACCATGTACATTCAGCAATTATCCATTTGTTGGATACTACAGGGTTGCAAAAAATTGGAAACAATAAGAGCAAGTACCGTTTTGTTTATGCAGCTTCTTTGGATGCACCAGGCCAAACCTCGTACTTACAGAACTCTAGCGTTCCTGGCTACAGGTTCGACACATTACTGGGGGGGCTGAGGTTGTTGCAAATTCCCAAATGAAACAGGTGGAAAGGTACCTTGTACATCCAGCAATTATCCATTTGTTGGATACTACAGGGTTGCAAAAATTGGAAACAGTAAGGAGCAAGTACAGTTTGTTTGTGCAGCTTCTTTGGATGGACCTGGCCAAACCTCGTACTTATAGAACTCTAGTGTTCCTGGATACAGGTTCGACATATTACTGGGAGGGGGCTGAAGTTGTTGCAAATTCCCAAATGAAAAAGGTGGAAAGGTACCATGTACATCCAGCAATTATCCATTTGTTGGATACTACAGGGTTGCAAAAATTGGAAACAGTAAGGAGCAAGTACTGTTTTTTTGTGCAGCTTCTTTGGATGGACCTGGTCAAACCTGTACTTATAGAACTCTTTGGCGTTCCTGGCTACAGGTTTGACATGTTACTGGGGGGCTGAGGTTGTTCCAAATTCCCAAATGAAATAGGTGGAAAGGTACCATGTACATTCAGCAATTATCCATTTGTTGGATACTACAGGGTTGCAAAAACTGGAAACAGTAAGAGCAAGTACTGTTTTTTTGTGCAGCTTCTTTGGATGGACCTGGTCAAACCTGGTACTTATTTCCTGGCTACGGGTTTGACATGTTACTGGGGGGCCCGAGGTTGTTGCAAATTCCCAAATGAAATAGGTAGAAAGGTACCATGTACATTCAGCAATTATCCATTTGTTGGATACTACAGGGTTGCAAAAACTGGAAACAGTAAGAGCAAGTAATGTTTTTTTGTGCAGCTTCTTTGGATGGACCTGGTCAAACCTGGTACTTATTTGTTGGATACTACAGGGTTGCAAAAATTGGAAACAGTAAGAGCAAGTACTGTTTTTCTGTAGCGTTCCTGGCTACGGGTTTGACATGTTACTGGGGGGCCCCGAAGTTGTTGCAAATTCCCAAATGAAATAGGTAGAAAGGTACCATGTACATTCAGCAATTATCCATTTGTCGTTCTGATTAAATGACTGAATGGTATCCTGATTTTTTTTTAAAAAGGAACTCACAAGACTGATGAAATTTTTGTAACTGGGAGAATTGTGTGCATTTCAGCATTGCGAGAACATTTAAACCTTTTCTGAGTATGGCACACATCCCCAAAACACCACCCTCCATTAGCTAAACATGGTTTTGGCCTCAAAAGAAGGCACTTTTTTCATGAGTAGAGATCCACGGCCATTTTAGATGGCTCTGCGTTGTATGGGGAGGAGGCTTTTAGGGCTTTGCCGGTCTCATTGACGAGGTGAGAAGTGTGGCATTTTTCAGGGTTAAAGTTTTACTCGGAAAAGGTTACAACACTAGTAGGTACACAGGCTAAAAAGGTCATACATTAACATTGGCTTATTAACAATTCTGAAATGAAATTAAAACATGTTTACGTTTTCCTCACAAAAATAAAAACCAAAAAACCAACCGATCAGTAATGGAAGGAAACTTTTAACAAGCAACAATAAAAAAGGGGTAAAAACAATGTGTCGGGAGTCCTCTTGGGAGTGATGGTCAAATTTTCACGCTCTGCTTTTGTCGGAGGAACAAAAAATAAAAATGATATATGACTGATTTGGTCCAAAGTTTTGTTGCTGCGGTTTCTTTCAGTATCGGCTTCGGCCCCCGCCCCTGTCGGAGCGGCTCCCTCCGCGGCCTCCGCCCCTGGGCCCACCGCGGCTGGAGTTGCTGTAGGAATCGCGGGGAGGCGGATAGCCCCTTTCCATGGAAGGGGGTAGGCCTCGGTCTTGCCTCCCGACCCGGTCGCGGCCGCTTGAGTAGACATCGCTTCGGCTGCTTGAGTAACTGTCTCGGCCCCCGCCGTACCCATCCCGGGCGCTCCCGTAATCATCATAGCGACTGCTTCCACCATAAGATGGCGGGGGCCCTCGTGCAGGTGGAGCACTACGTGAGTTACCTGCAGGTTCAATGGTCAGGTAATAGGGCAACACTATAAATCATATCACCACAATTCTCTCTCTCTCTTTACATCTGTGCTTTTTTTTAAAGTACTGAATCAATTGCTTCTCTGTTAACTCTGTTTTTGTTCTAAGATCTTAAATATTATATCCCACATGTTGGGGGCATTTGGGAGTATCAGGCAGTGAATGAAACAAATTAGCTGTTTGAAGACGCTGGTTTGTTTGTTTTTCTCAAGGCAGCAGCTCTTTTTGGGGTTTATTCCAGAACAGCTTGCTATTTTATAGAAGAAATTCAGCCATTTTTTCCAGTGATAGATGCAATTCAGAATGGTTGAACTTTTTTGCTTCGTTAGGTTATAGAAACTGTAATTCAATAGTTTTGTTAAAAAGAATAATAAGGTAACAATGTTTTCTCACTGCAGCGGACAAGCCCAGAATACTATTTCCCGCTTTAAATAAAAGCAAGTCTAGGCAAATCAAGCATGACAGATGCTTGCTTATGTTTTTCAAAACCCACAAAATAACCACTTACCATAACTCTCATATGAATCTCGGTAAGAGCCTCCGCTCGGGTGATCCGAGTAATCTCTGTCACGGCCTCCATAGCCATCCCGATCGTTGTAAGAGGAGTAGCTGCTGGGATTTAAATATTAGATCAAGACTGATTTTAAGGCAATCGTTTCTTGGTACTCAACCTGTGGGTGTTTTTGTCCTACAACGCCCAGAAATTCCAGCCAGTTTACCCGTAAACAGTAAATAAAGAACACTCAAAAACAGGGGAATTCCAGACAATAAACAATCAGGGCCAGCTAATCACCTCCCAACAAAGGGTTCCTCGAGGCAGTAAGAAGCCAGACCTTGAAACTGCCAGGCCATTAAATGCTAATTAAAGTGGTCAATTGAAATATTTACACCAGGGGTGCTAACTTTTTCAGCATGCGAGCTACTCTTAAAGCAACCAAGTCAAAAAGAACTACCTGCCCCCGCCGTCGCGTGTGCTCCTGCTGCTGTTTTCCGCCCACGCAGCGCTTCTTCCACCTGCGGGGCATTGCAGGAAGGAGGAAGCACGAGGCGGGGCCTCCGGAGGGAGCGCTCCGTCTTGCCTGTCTCGCCGGCAGCGGAGGCTGCACAGCTGCTTCTGGACGAGAGAGAAGCAGGGCGCTCCCTCCGGAGGCCCCGACTCACGCTCCCTCCTTCCCGCAATGCTTTGCGGGCGGAAGAAGCACCGTGAGAGCGAAAGCCAGCAGCAAGAGCACGCGTGCGCGCAGGGTGTGCACGCGCATGGCAGGAGTGCCCCACCTGGCTGGTGAGGCCCGAAGATCTACTGAATCAGGGCCGAAGATAGACTAGTTGATCCCGATCGACTACTTGAGCAGCCCTGATTTACACTTACATCACATAGACAAGAGTTATTTCTCCCACCCTGGACATTCCAGATATAATAAACCAAATTTTCCTAGTTTCTAACACACCTCAATCTCAGAGGATGCCTGCCATAGATGCAGGTGAAATGTCAGGAGAGAATGCTTTCCGGGCTGTATGGAAATTCACAAAAACCAGGAAAACTCAAAACCCAGTTTATCAGTTGTTAGGATTTCTGGGAGTTGGAAGGCCAAAACATTTGGGGACCCACAGGTTGAGAACCACTAGTCTAAATACATGTACTGTATTGTACCTGTATATTTGTCTGCCCCAATTTCTTTATAAATAGTTCTAGGCTCCTTTGTCAAGCATAATGTACACAAACATTGAATTCATAAACAGATAGTAACAAATGTATTCTCACTGAAATATGCCCTGTATCTTTCAGAGGATTAGACTTGTAGTATATAAGCCATTTTATCAAAGATGTTTTCTAACTGGGATGTCCAACTGCCAATGCAATTATACTACTTTGCTTTTTGATTATTAATATAATAATTATAATAATGCTTTGAGCCTCCCTGTGCGGACAAAAAGCAGGATATAAATTCCACACCGGGAATGTGGTGCAGCTGGCTAAGTGTCAGCTGCATAAGAATTCTCTGACCAGTAGGTCATGAGTTCGAGGCCAGCCCGGGTCGAGGTGGGTGCTTGACCTTTAAGTGTAGTCTGCTGTCGACCTTTGCAGCCCAAAAGACAGTTGCATCTGTCAAATAGGAGATAAAGGTACCACATCAAGTGGGGAGGCAAATTTTGACTGAATTATGAGGCCATTAAAGAACTCCAGGAATGCTGAGGATTGCGGAAGGAACAAGTGACGCTGGGAGACAAGGAGTGCGTCAGCTCCCCCTGGTGGCCAGAGTTTGCCTCTGTTTGTCTATATGTGTGTATGTAGAAATGGCAGGGATTGTCTGCTAAGTATGTGTACCTGTAATCCGCTCTGAGTCCCCTTCGGGGTGAGAAAAACGGAATATAAAGTGTATTATTATTATTAAATCAACTTAATGGTAACAAAAACAATTTTTATTTATGGCTTGCCTCTCCTTATGGCTCAAGGCAGGGCACAACATAGTTAAAATATATCACAATTATCTCTCTCTCTCTAAAGTGAAAATACTTGGTATGCAACTGTATTTGTATTTTTTAAGATGGCTCCAGGGAGCACTGTGACTCCTGCCAATGTTGGATCTGCACCCCCCCCCCCCCGGGCAAGATGACCACCTTAGACTCAAGTTGGGGTTTGGGGGCAACAAAAGAGGATGATGGGAGCCATACCCATATGCAAAGAGCACTGTGAACCCCACCTATGATGGTTTTGGAGCAAACCTGGCACAGAAAACCACCATGACATGACCAATGTTAAGTAAAGGCATGGTTTGAGGGGCGATGATGGTAGTTACAGTTCACTCATGTGCAAAGTGCACTGTGATCAACCAAAGATGGATCTGGACCAAACCTGGCACACAGATACAACATGGCCAATTGTAAATACTGGTGCAGTTTGGTGGCAGTGACAAATGATGGGCATTGTAGTTTACCCATATCCTTACTGATTTTCTAATGAATCAATACATAAAATCCAATAACAAAGTGTTTTTAAATACACCTTACCCGGGCATTGCGGGGTACTCAAGCTAGTACTAAAACATTCCATAAAAAGCACATATTAAAACATACGTACATGAAACAAATATTAAAACACACGAAAATACTTTGGTATGATTGAGTGCCAGTGTGCGTACAAAGATGTATACACAATTTTTCCTATATTAATTTATTCCCACATGTTATCCCATCTTTCCTTTTAAATAAAAGAAAACTCTACCAAAATCTATTCAATACAATTTCATAGCTACATTACTTCTGTAAGTTATCCAGTCTTACTTAAATATCAACAATTCATCACAGATCAGTTGCTGGCATTACATTTTTTGGTTCCATCTCATTATTAGCAATGTATTTAAAAGAACACAAAGCTCCAGATACCTGTAGCCTCTTGAGGAATACTCATCGCGAGAACTGGTGTGGCCATAATCACGGTAGGCATAATCCCTTGGGGGTGGAGCATAATCCCGGGTGTCCCTGGAATTTGGGTAGTCTCGACTTGAATAACTAAGGAGGTAAAGATGACATTACTTTGAATACTCAAAAGCACAGTGGCAGAAAATTCAAGGGTATCACAGGTTCTCAATCAGACAACGTTCAATAGGATCAGAGCATTACCTGTCTTTAGCACTATAGCCATCATCTCTAGGAGACAAGTAGACATCCCTTCGTGATGGAAGCGGCTCTCTGCGTGGAGGGCCGTAACTGTCTCTGCCGCGTGACAGGGGCGCTGAAGAGCACAAAATGGAAAAAATGAAACCAATGAGTTTTATCAAGCTATGAAAACAAAATGAACCAATCCACTGCATGATGGAGGGAAAGTAATACATCTGCTGTATCCGCAAGTTGATGAAGCAGTAAGGCTAACCAAAGGGAGATAAAATCATTGCAAGCAAAAGATCCATGTTGGATAGGGACTACCTAGTTCAGGGCAGTCCAACTTCTGCTGGCTCAAAGGCCGGACTTCGGGTGAGTGATCACCTGGGGGGGGGGCCACGCCCCCCGGTCACATGGCTCCGCCCCCTCTCCCAAAGCGTCAGAACAGCTGTTCTAACGCTTTGGGAGAGAGGGAGACGCTGCAGGGAGCCTTCCGCGGCTCCGCCCCCTCTCCCAAAGCGTCAGAACAGCTGTTCTGACGCTTTGGGAGAGAGGGAGGCGCCACGGGGGACCAACCCCTTCCAAGGCGTCACGGCAGCCCGGGAACCGGTGAAATTTCACCGGCTTCAGTGGCTGCCGTGGCGTTTTCACCAGGGGACCCCCCCTTCCAAGGCGTCACGGCAGCCTGGATGGCTCGCGGGAAGCTTTTTCGCCCGGTTCTCACTTCCCTCTGAGCCATCCAGGGGCGGGAGGGTTTCTCCGGCTCTCGCGTCCCTCTGGTCAGAGAGCCGAGGGATGGCTCTCCCGCAAGCCTGGATGGCTCGCGGCGAAAAAAGCTTCCCGCGAGCCATCCAGAAGGCTTCCTGGAAGGCCTGCCCCTGCTCCCTCCCCGCCACTGCGTCTTGCAGCGGCGGCGCGGGGGACGGACGGAGGCGGTGCAGGGAGGAGCTGGAGCCTTCCTCCTCCCCCGAGCCGCCATTTTTTTTAAAAAAAATTTTTTAAATAAATTATTCCAGGGGGGTTGCAGGGGCCGTGTCCAACAGGCTGGGGGCGTATGCGGCCCGCGGGCCACCTGTTGGACAGCCCTGACCTAGTTCATATTCTCTGACAAAAGGACTTGTTTGAAAGGTTTTTCGTGGCATACAATGTGTGGGGCAGTGACCCCTTAATACAGTTCCTCATGTTGTGGTGACCGCCACCCATAAAATTATTTCATCACTGTAATTTTGCTACTCTTATGATATAAATAGTAATGTAAATATCTGTTAGGCAGAATGTATAAGGGTGGGTCAAAAAGTTTTGCCTCCTGTGTCATAAAAACGTTTGAAATGAACATGTAACTGCAGAAGTTGTTACATGTTATAGCTTGAACTATTATCTACACAAAACAACCATTCAACATAGTCACAATCAATTTGTATACATTTGTACCATCGTTTAAGCCAGATATCAAATCCATTTTGGAAAAATGCAGGGGTTTGCTTCATGACCCATGATTTCAAAGCTGTTTTAACGTCATTCAATGTCAGACTACATAGAAAAGCCAGAGGTCTCCCTGATGGCGGGGCTAAGACCATCAGAAATATGTACTTTCTGATGGTCTTTGTCAAACCCTTTGAAGCCCCCCTCGGGACCCTCAGGTTGAGAAATGGCGTGGGAATTGTGGAAAGATTATGCAACAGCACCAAGGACTTGGAAATCTCCAGATCTTTTATCTATCACATGCAGTTGTGAGGACTATCCCGTCAATTCTGAGAAAATGATTCCCCACCTTAGTATTTATACGGCATATAAATGTCATCTGTATACCTTCTGTGTATCTGTATACCTTTATAAAGCGGAATGTTTGTATGTGTGCGGAGGGCGGATATGTGGCAGCCACTTTCACAGGCCACAGCGACCAGCGCGGGCACTTTCACAGGCCACAGCGACCAGCGCAGGTGATGGACCTGCACCAAACTTGGTACACATGACCCCCCCTAACCCCCTTTACGTCCTGGTGCGGTTCGGGGGACATGACCCACGGATTTCGGGATTTGTAGTACTTTCAAACACTTTTGTTCCCACAGACCACTGAGGCAACCAAAAACGACCAATACAGACCACACCAATACAGACCACACTTAGCACACACAGCCCCCATCACCCACTCTACGTCCTGGTGCAGTTCGGAGGGTGGACCATGGATGATGGGACTTGAAGTACCTCTACTCACTTCCCAAGTCTGCTGCAACCCTCATCCAATCACTGATCGAGACCAAACTTGCCATACATAACCCCCATGACTGCCTTCACGTCCCGGTGAGGTTTGGGGGAGGACTGACAATGGATGGGATTTGTAGTACTTACAGACCCCTCTGTTTTCACAGACCACTGTGGCCCCCAACAAACACTGATAAAAACCACACTTGGCACACAGAGCCCCAGTGACCCACTCTACATCCTACTGAAGTTTGGAGGGGGCCAGAACATGGATGATGGGTCTTGCAGTACCTTCCCTCACTTTCCAAGACTGCTACAAATTTAATCCAATGACTGATCAACACCAAACCTGGCACACAGAGCCCTCATGACCCACTCTACATCCTGGTGCAGATCGAAGGAGGGTGGACCATGGATGATGGGACTTGAAGTCCCAAGTCTGCTGCAACCCTCATCCAATCACTGATTGAGACCAAACTTGCCATACATAACCCCCATGCCTGCCTTCACGTCCTGGTGAGATTTGGGGAAGGAGTGACAATGGATGATGGGATTTGTAGTACTTACCCCTCTGTTCCCACAGACCACTGCGGCCCCCAACAAACACTGATAAAGACACCACTTGGCACATAGAGCCCCAGTGACCCACTCTACATCCTACTGAAGTTTGGAGGGGGGCAGAACATGGATGGGACTTGCAGCACCTTCCCTCACTTTCCAAGACTGCTACAAACCTAATCCAATGACTGATCAACACCAAACCTGGCACACCGAGCCCTCATGACCCACTCTACATCCTGGTGCAGTTTTGTGTGAGATGGACCACGGATGATGGGACTTGAAGTACCTTCACTCACTTCCTAAAAACAATGCAACCCTCATCCATTCACCAATACAGACCAAACTTAGCACACAGAGCCCTCATGACCCAATCTACATCCTACTACACTTTGGGGGAGGGTGGACCAGAGATGATGGGACTTGCACTACCTTCAGTAATTTTATACCACTGCAACTCCCAATAATGATGGATCAAGACCAAACTTGGCACACAGAGCCCCCATAACCCACTCTACATCCTGCTGCACTTCTCAAATGACCCGGGCACCGCCGGGTCCCCAAGCTAGTAAATAAATAAAATAGTATAATGCTCTTGAAAACAATGTTTCACTGTACAAAACTGGGAAGGACTGCAAAGTCCGGAGTAGCAGAAACAGGGGCAACTACAAGCACTCAGAACTTGTGCACTTCTGCTACAAACAAACTGAGGAAGTAGCTGAGCTCTTCTTACTTAGCTTACACACGGAGAAACCCTTGGGTATCAAGTGCTTGAGGAAAAAACCTTACCTCTGCCACCCATCCCACTGCTGCTACGCACAGGACCTGGAGTGGGTCTTTTAGGTGGTGGACCTCCACTGCGGGGCGGTGGACCTCTCTTCATGGGCAGAGGGCCTCTAGAGGAACCTAGGACAATGGCAATTCATAGGTCAGCCTCCCACTGCTGTCCTTCAGCAAGCAAAGTGTCATGCAAATACACCTCCACTCAAACAGAATTAAAAGCACATTTGTTTAATACAAGGTTGCAGAGATGCAAAAACAAAATTTGACACATTACTGGGAGGTAATCACTTGCAACAGTTTGCTGCATTTACAATTAAAATGTCCACTGAATATCTGTTAGCACAAAAGAGGGTTTGTTTTTAAACTCTTCTCGTTCTTCGTTCCAACTGGGTTTTTTTCTCATGAAAAAAGTAATGTGCTGATCACAATTAATGTCTTACATAACTAACCCAAACAACCCATTATTATTCTAGTCTAAAACCCAAAATCCAAGCAGGCCAGACTATATACGCCTTTCCAACTAGCTCCTCTTCACGTGTTTGGAGCTCCAACCTCCACTAGTCCAACTAGCAGGAAAACTAATTCAGCCTGCTGAAAGATAACAAATATTCCACTTTGGCTACTCAATATTCCAAAGATCTTTACTAATGAGTTTAAAGTGCTTAATTTTAAGTGGATATTCTGTGGAAGTTCCAAGAAATATAAATTGTTTAAGAACTTCTATCCCATCAGTTGCAGGATTTCAGTGCAAGACGCTGCAATTTGCCTGATCAAGAGGAAGCAAATGTTTTATCAGCTCTTTGTGTTGTTTAATCAAGGCTGTAAAGCAGGAGTGGGCAATTACCGGGCCCTCCAGGTGTTTTGGACTTCAACTCCCAGAAATCCTAGCCAGTTTACCAGCTGTTGGGATTTCTGGGAGTTGAAGTCCAAAACACCTGGAGGGCCGGCAATTGCCCACCCCTGCTGTAAAGTCTCTCTTTTGTTAATGCAAAAACAGTTTTTTACTCTTTTAAAGGAAATACAAACAGAGCAATTCATCCCAACAACACTTTCCCCCCCATCAGAATTGAACATTTGTATTGTGCCTTCTGGTCAACACCTCCATATGGTGCCCATGGGAATACAAACATACCCAAGTGACTCCCTCTGGAAGGAGGCCCCCGTGTTCCACTTCCGCCTCTTGAACCTCTAAGACCTCTTGGAGGACCTCTGCTCCTCGGAGGGGGTAAGGGCCCCCGTCTACCGGTTTCAAAGGTTGGCTTGGTAGCTTGTTCAACTTTAATAGATTTTCCATCTAAAGACTGAACAAAGGAAATGCCTGCATTCAGGACAGAGACCCTCTAAAACCAGGTTTTCTAAGGCAGTTGTATTTCCCATCATGAAACTCGGAGCGGCTCCTTGTAGAACAAACTGAACCGGCACTGGGACCATTTTCAAAATGATACAGGCTAAAAGGGCCAGTTAGACAACTATGGGGGACAATTCACAACTCTGTTGCTCTTTCAGCCTCCTTTGTGAAATTCCTCACTGATTTTCATTCAAACTACCCTTTCTGCTCTAATGTTAGAAGTAGATAAATTTGATTGGATGTCTGGTTATTTTGGAAATTAAAGTTGAAGCTTTGGACAGATATGGTCAGTGGGCAAAAAATACTCCACAAATATTTGTGGAGTAATCTGAAGTTAACCAGAAAACATTTCTGATTCTGAGCTATTTAACAAGATCAACAAAATGTCTTCTCATGACACTAGCACTTGATAAATGAAAAATTGCATATGGAAGGACTATACATTTAGTTTGTACTTTATGCGGAAAGCCCATGATTAGGGTTACTGTTTGTTCTTAAAAATACTTTGCATGCCCAAGTTGAACAGGCTCTGCTTATCTAGTTTTGACTTCCACTGCATCAATATTGAAAGATAATGGAACACACCTGCCTAATACAGTGTTACCTCATTAAGTCGATCGCGATCAACTAGTAGCTCGCGAGCCCATCTGAGGTAGCTTGCAGCAGGATGGGGCACTCCGTGCATGCATTCACCGCCGCGCGCACACTTTTGCCACCGCTTTTCGCTCGCCCCACTCTCACTTGGCTCCATTTGGGTGAGAGAGGTGGGAGGAGCGCTAGGCGGGGCCTGCGGAGGCCCAGCCTTCCTCTTCGCCGCCCCTCTATCGCCCGGCTCCATGGCGGATCTGGGTGAGAGAGGTGGGAGGAGCACCTTGCCTCCCCTGCAGGCCTCTCCATCGCCGCCGGAGCCCCGTCCGGATTGGCGCGGCAGGACTCCGGTGGCGATGGAGAGGTCTACGGGGTTGGGGGTTCAGGCCTGGCGCGGCTCCCTTTCCGCCGCCCGGATTACAAAGGGAGCCGCGCCAGGCCTCCCCCCATAGGCCTCTCCTTCACCGCCGGGGCTTTGGTGGCGATGGAGAGGCCTGTAGGGGAGGCAAGGTGCTCCTCCCACCTCTCTCTCGTCCGGATCCACCATAGAGCTGGGCGAGAGAGGGGCAGGCAGAGAGGAAGGCTGGGCCTGCAGTGGAAGGTGCGCGCGCGCTTGCGCAAGGCGTGCTCGCGGACAGGTAGGTGATCTTTTTGACTTGGTTCTTAAATAGTAGCTCGCATGCTGGAAAAGTGTGAGCACCCCTGCCTCACTTATTGCTGGGGTTAGGCTCCAGGACTTCCCGCAAAGTGAAAAACCACAATGTAGGGATGTTCTATTTATTTTAATATTTATACATTTTAGTAGTTATATACAGTATTTTAAGTCTTTATAGACTTAAAATAAAGTGAAGGAAAGGCCCTTCAAGGCTGGAAGGAGGACTGAGGAGGGAAAGCGCCGTGGAGAACGGCCGTGGCAAAACCCCACAAAACAGCAAAAATACCATGATATATATTTTAAATTAGTATTTTTTGAAATCTGCGAAACAGCAAGTCCGCAATAAGCGAACTGCGAAGTAGCGAGGGAACACTGTATTGATTTCTGCTCTCTCGTTCTATGTAAATCTTTTCTATCTTGTATTTCCAACTATGCAAACTAATTTTCAGAATCATGTATCTGATTGTATTTCTCAAGACTTTAAGTAATAAGCAGCCACAAGTAACTTTTAAGACTGGGAATAAGGGATCAACCAGAATGCCACGTAAGATCTACCAACTCCAATGGTTTTTCTGTACAAAAAAAGCCATACTTCTAGTTTAACAGCATTTCAGAGAATACCACCACTATATTTAAATGCCTTCCATATTACATTATCTTACATTGATCCTTACTTTGGAAAAAACAGGCAAGATTGTCAAGATACTGACTAAACATACACTGTTATAATATAACACCAAGCTTTCCTTATTGATGGAATAAAAACAGGACTGGGGCAGAAACCCAGAAGTCATGCTCAGCATGATACGCTGCAATAAACAGAGTTCAACACATCAGTATTTCCTACCTTTCCATTCATATCTCTGGCAGCATCCTTGGCATCTACTGGGCTCTCAAAGGTGACAAAAGCAAAGCCTCTTGACTTGTTGGTTTCACGATCTTTCATGAGCAGAACTGAAAAGAGAAAGAAGTGTCAGTCTATTCTTATCCCATGGTGGCATATCTCAGCTTTCACACAGACCTGCTCAGAACTTCTTAGAGGACACATGAGCCCTATCACTTCAGCTGATCAAGGCTGTTACATTCATCACAGCAGAACCAAAAAGCCCACACTTCATTTTAAGATAGGTTAAGCTTACCTTCCACTATGCGGCCATATTTGCCAAAGACAGATTCAAGAGCCTTCTCATTTGTCTCGGTGTTTAGGCCACCAATGAACAGCTTTCCTGGACGATCTGCTTCAACCATTTTGACAATGTTTGGGATCTAAAACACATATTTAAATTCAAATCAGTGGAGGAAGCGGCAACATTTCCATACTAGTCACATACTTTTGAGATTTTACACTTGAAATACCCTGTCCTGATGCTATAACACCAACACTAAGCAGTGATTTCCCACCACACAAGTTTGCCATATCCATTAACACTTAGGCACCCTTTCTTTGTTGCAAAAATATGCTGCAAGAACAAAGCTCCCCAAGAATGATTACTGAGGGGTCTGACCACATCATACTTCCCTGCCTATCAAGAGACAATGGATATAAGAAAGCATTTCAGGATCAATAATATCTAGTCCAAGCAAACTGAAAAAGAAAAGATCATCAGGAATAATATTTCAGGGGGGATTATGTATTTTCTACTCAGACTACTTCATAACACCAGAGCAGTGGTTCTCAACCTATGGGTCCCCCAGATGTTTTGGCCTTCAACTCCCAGAAATCATAAAATCTGGTAAACTGGCTAGGGTTGTAGGCCAAAACACCTGGGGACCCGACCCATAGGTTGAAAACTACTGCACTAGAGCAATGTTTTTCAACCTTTTTTGAGCCGTGGCACATTTTTTACATTTACAGAATCCTGGGGCACACCACCAACCAAAATGACACAAAATGACACTCTAACACAGTAATACGTATAGTTAATATGTTTTTAAATGTATTTATACACTCAGTGTGAAACCTGGGCCTGTTTCGATGAACACAACATAGATATGACTTCCTCTCATATATTTATACATGGCTATCATGTCTTCTTTCAGCCTTCTCTTTTTCAGGCTAAACATGCCCAGCCGCTCCTCATAGAGCTTGTTCTCCAGACCTTTGTGAAATTTCACCCTGAGTGAAACTTGCTTCCAGTTAACTATGGATGTCATGAAGCTGTTATAAAAGTTCGGGGGGAGGCAACTCTCGAAAAATCCAGCAAATAGTAAAAAAACAAAAAAATTCCAAGCGGAGATGTTCAATTTGTTTCTTGGAAACCTGTGAGGGGGCTGCTGGAGGGGGGGGGGTGCCAATTTCCCACGGCACACCTGATGATCG
This sequence comes from Anolis apletophallus, assembly GCA_030556195.1. Lineage (NCBI taxonomy): Eukaryota > Metazoa > Chordata > Lepidosauria > Squamata > Anolidae > Anolis > Anolis apletophallus. The sequence continues at coordinate 5,829,975 of JARBWK010000016.1, forward strand.
CTCATGGCTCACTAGTGTGCCACAGCACACTGGTTGGGAAACACTGCCCTTAAGAATGCACCCACGTTAAAGTCAGTTTCTGCCTCCTGCAGAGTTCTGGGGTTTGTAGTTTAGTGAGGCTGTTAAAGACTCCTCCCTAAACTACAAAACCCAGAATTATGCAGGAGGCAGCAATCAGATTTAAAATGGATTCATTTTCTAGTGTGATGAAGTCTCAAATGAGAGAAACATACAATAGGATGGGATGTTAAAAGGCAGGTAGTTGCCAGCTTCCCATAGGAACAACCTAGTCCCACTCCCTGAATTTTCACTGAAGTCACTGAGTTGTGATGCTTAATTAAGAAGCCATGCATTTGTAGCTCATAAAACCAACAAAGCTCTCTGCAAGACAAAACCATCAAAGCCCCCATAACCCCCCATGTTTTGATCATTCAGAAACATCCCCTGACCTATCCTCCAAGCCCATTAGATATATAAATGAAAAACCAAACTGATGCTATATTAATTCACATTCCCACAGAAATGTGAACTCAAAGCAGCTCAACTTTACACACCAGTACAATTAAAGCCATACACAAACTAAACATTTCCAACAGGATTTACAGTAGTAAAATAATTCATTTCCAAGTAAAAGATTAAAATGCAATTAAGAAAAAAGAATAAAGAGGTCTTAAGCAGTTCAGTTAAATAAATACAGGATCCTAGTCTGTACTTTAGCCCCTGCCGGGCAACCGCTCAAAAGAGCTTGGCGCATCCACACGTGTTTATAGTACCTTCAGTTCTCCCCTCTCCCAATATTTAATTATTTTAAAAACAAAAGGAAAAACAGTACTTATGGATGCAAACATGGGCATACTTAAAAATTACAAAACAAAGTAGAAAACATGCATCTCTACTTCAATTACACGTAACCTACAAGAATAAGATTTAAAACAGAACTTTCTGCTTCCTTTTTATCTGTCTATAAATTAACATTTTTTCATCCACCTTATAGCTAAAAAGTTGGGTGGCCATCTGTCAGGCCCATGCAGTCTCCCGCAACCCTATGATTCTAAGTCACTTGTGGATTTATGGCAACTCCACAGATCTCCCAGTTTTTTTCTTAAGTCAAGGAATAATCAAGATGTAGTTTCGCCGGTTCCTTCTCTACATTGTGTAAGTGTAATTCCAACCCAAAAAAATATTTTTAAAGGTTTGGATAGCATAGCGAAGGGTTAACATCCCTTTAATGTCTGAGCCCGTTCAGAAGATTTCGTCTCATTTTCTATCATTTCACTGTGATAATGGGATTTTTTTTTAAATGGCATGTTGTGGAAACAAGGATTGGTGAGAAACCTTTTCCCTATGATAATAATTCTTCCAGGAGTGGATTTCCTTCTGAGGGGTAGATTCCTCTCACCCCTGTTCCCTCAGCTCCATCATTGGTAACTGCGCATGGGGGGGGGGGAGCCCATAAAGACATCTATTCTTATGTTCTAGATCAGGTGTGGACAAACTTGGGTCCTCCATGTGTTTTGGACTTCAACTCCCCCATAATTCCAAACAGCGAAAAAGCCATTTTACACATTTAGCATACAGAGAGGATGATTAAATGACTGTATACAACTAATAGGCTTGATTGAATATTGCTATTACACGGAGGCCTGCTGACACTACTGGCCACATAACTGATTTTAAATACCATAAACGAACCTTGGGTAGTTGATACAAATTGTGTTTGTTAGATATAATTGTTAGGTAAGGTTACTATTTAATTTTAGGTTTGTGTGTATAATTTGGTTTTAAATGTCTGGTTTATTCTGTATTTATTGTATTTATATATATGGACTTATCAGTCCATATAGATATAAACTCCATAAAATAGAGGAAGAACCTGAAATCACGGAGTTGTGATGCTTAATTAACACATCAGAAATTGGTGCTCTTACTAAAATATCACAAATTAAGACTGGTCGTCTCCAAAACTTAAATTATTTAAAGCTTTATTTATCTTTTAATTGAGTATTATTAAATGCTATTTTATTTATTATTGTGTTTTATTAATTCTTGAATTTATTATTTAATACCTAATTATTTTTATAAATTTAATGTATTACTATTGTTTTAATTAATTCTTGAATTTGCTATTATTTTTAAATTTTATTTGATTGATGATTATTATGGGTTACTAATCATCTGATTGATTTTTTATTATTTAATACCTAATTTATTATTTTTAAATTTAACGTATTACTATTTTATTTTAATTTTTGAATTTACTATTTATTATTTTTAAATTTAATTTGATGATTATTATTATGGTTTATTATCGAATTGATTATTTTTATTATTTAATACCTAATTTATTATTTTTAAATTTAATGTACTACTATTTTGTCTTGATTCTTAAATTTACTATTTATTATTTTTAAATGTTATTTGATAATAATTATGGTTTATTACTTATCTAATTGATTATTTTTAAATTTAATGTATTTCTATTCTGTCTTAATGAATTCTATAATTTACGATTTATTATTTCATGGATGATTATTATGACGGTCTATTAATTATCTAATTGATTATTTTATTATTTAATACATTATTGATTATTTTAAAATTTAATGTATTACTATTTTGTTTTAATTAATCCTTGAATTTACGATTTATTATTTTAAAATTTTATTTGATTGATGATTATTATTATGGTTTATTTCTAATCTAATTGATTATTTTTATTATTTAAAATACCTGATTATTTAAAACATTAATGTATTACTATTTTTTAATTAATTCTTGAATTTACTATTTATTATTTTAAAATTTTATTTGATTGATGATTATAATTATGCTGTATTACTTATCTAATTCATTATTTTTATTATTTAATACCTAATTATTTTTAAATTTAATGTATTACTATTTTTGTCTTAATTCTTGAATTTACTTTTTATTATTTTTAAATTATATTTGATTGATTATAATTATGGCTTGTTACTCATCTAATTGATTATTTTTATTATATAATACCTAAGTGATTATTTTTAAATTTTATGTATTACTATTTTGCTTTAATTAATTAATTATTGAAATTACTATTTATTTTTTTATTTAATACCCAATTGATTATTTCTAAATTTAATGTGTAACTATTTTGTCTTAATTAATTCTTGAATTTACTATTTTTATTATTTAATAACCAATTTATTATTTTTAAATTTAATGTGTAACTATTATGTCTTAATTAATTCTGGAATTTACTATTATTTTATAAATTTTATTTGATTGATGATGATGATTATGGTTTATTAATTATCTAATTGACTGTTTTTATTATCTAATACCTAACTGATTATTTTTAAATTAATGTGTAACTATTTTAATTAATTCTTGAATTTACTTATTTTATTATTTTTATTATTTAATACCCAATTTATTATTTTTAAATTTAATGTATTACTATTTTGTCTTAATTATTGAATTTACGATTTATTATTTTTATTATTTAATACCTAATTGATTATTTTTAAATTTAATGTGTAACTATTTTGTCTTAATTATTGAATTTACGATTTATTATTTTTATTATTTAATTTGATGATGATGGTTTATTATCTAATTGACTATTTTTATTATTTAATACCCAATTTATTATTTCTAAATTTAATGTATTACTATTTTGTCTTAATTATTGAATTTACGATTTATTATTTTTATTATTTAATACCTAATTTGTGTAACTATTTTGTCTTAATTATTGGATTTATTATTTTTATTATTTAATTGGTTTATTATCTAATTGACTATTTTTATTATTTAATACCCAATTTATTATTTCTAAATTTAATGTATTACTATTTTGTCCTAATTATTGAATTTACGATTTATTATTTTTATTATTTAATACCTAATTGTTTTTAAATTTAATGTGTAACTATTTTGTCTTAATTATTGAATTTACGATTTATTATTTTTATTATTTAATTTGATGATGATGGTTTATTATCTAATTGACTATTTTTATTAAATTATTTTAAATTTAATGTATTACTATTTTGTCCTAATTATTAACTATTTTGTCTTAATTATTGAATTTATTTTGTCTTAATTATTGATTTATTATTTTTATTATTTAATTTGATGATGATGGTTTATTATCTAATTGACTATTTTTATTATTTAATACCCAATTTATTATTTTTAAATTTAATGTATTACTATTTTGTCTTAATTATTGAATTTACAATTTATTATTTTTTATTATTTAATACCTAATTGATTGTTTTTAAATTTAATGTATTACTATTTTGTCTTAATTATTGAATTTACGATTTATTATTTTTATTATTTAATTTGATGATGATGATTTATTATTTTTTTATTATCTAATTGTTTATTATCTAATTGACTTTTTATTATTTAATACCCAATTTATTATTTCTAAATTTAATGTATTACTATTTTGTCCTAATTATTGAATTTACAATTTATTATTTTTATTATTTAATACCTAATTGATTGTTTTTAAATTTAATGTGTAACTATTTTGTCTTAATTATTGAATTTACGATTTATTATTTTTATTATTTAATTTGATGATGATGGTTTATTATCTAATTGACTATTTTTATTATTTAATACCCAATTTATTATTTACCCAATTTATTATTTCTAAATTTAATGTATTACTATTTTGTCCTAATTATTGAATTTACGATTTATTATTTTTATTATTTAATACCTAATTGATTATTTTTAAATTTAATGTGTAACTATTTTGTCTTAATTATTGAATTTACGATTTATTATTTTTATTATTTAATTTGATGATGATGGTTTGTTATCTAATTGACTATTTTTATTATTTAATACCCAATTTATTATTTCTAAATTTAATGTATTACTATTTTGTCCTAATTATTGAATTTACGATTTATTTTTTTTATTTAATACCCAATTGATTATTTTTAAATTTAATGTGTAACTATTTTGTCTTAATTATTGAATTTACGATTTATTATTTTTATTATTTAATTTGATGATGATGGTTTGTTATCTAATTGACTATTTTTATTATTTAATACCCAATTTATTAATTCTAAATTTAATGTGCAACTATTTTGTCTTAATTAATTCTTGAATTTACTATTTATTATTTTTAAATTTTATTTGATTGAATATTATTATGGTTTATTACTTATCTAATTGATTGTTTTATTATACAATATATAAGTATTTAATCTAATTTATTATATAACCAATTATTTACTTTATCGTTATTTCCAGGTGCCTGGAGGCCTGGGTGCGCTTTAGCCAATAGGCAGCGCCGAGCAAGAACGTGGGCAATTTGTCTAAAGCGCATGCGCAGGCTGAGGAAGCAGCTGAAAGCCTAAAACGGTTGGATGGTTGGCGCATGCGCAGGACGACGACGCCCCTCTCCTTCGAGCGCCTCAAAACGGTCACAAAATGGCGGCTCCTTCAGGCACCGTCTGAGGCAACCCTGAGGAGAAATGCTTCTCCTAGGCCACATCCCCGTCCAAAACGTTAAAATGGCGGCTCTTTCAGTGGAAAGAGGGGAGGGTGAGGCCTACAAAAAGGAGACGTTTGGATTATGAACCCGTTTGTATTACAAAACGGAGGCGGAACCCGTCCTCCCTTGGCCCTTCTCGTTTCAGAACTGCACGACCCTCTCTTCCCCCCTTTTGTCCTTCCCTCAGCCCGCCCTCCCTCGCCCGCCACGCTTACCTCGACCCTGCCGGCGGAAGACCCACGACGCACTGAGGAGGAACAAAGGCGGTGAGGGCCTTTATATAGGTGACGTCAGCGCGCTTGAACGCAGCCGGAGATGCCCGGATGGAAGCTCGAACGAAAGGGAGGGGGGAGCAGAGGATTAAAAGGAGAAGGGAGGGTTCGAAGGAGGAGTGACGTCACTCGCCGCGGGAACCAATCGAATGGCATTCTTAGGACTCAAGCTGCCCAGCAAACTTGGAATTGTGGGAGTTGAAGTCCAAAACACCTGGAGAACCCAAGGTTGCCCATGCAAGATTGACTTTTTGAGTTGGAGGCTTATTTTATATATAGATAGATAGATAGATAGATAGATAGATAGATACACACACACACACACACACACACTATAAAATTATATATATATAAAAATATATAATAATAAAATAATGATTAAAAAAGATGGGGTAGAATGGCTAAGAAATTACTCAGGAAAAGTGGAAGAAGAAATATGGAATATATTTTTTAAACAATTCACGAGGAAAGAAATTAGGGAAATTAGAAATCCAATGTTGAGTAATATATTAGAAGTGTGGAATAAATACAGGAGAATGTTAATAACGGATGGATCAGTAATAACCCCAATCGTAACGGAAAAGAAATGTCCAAAGAAATTAAAACCATTAATCGATAAAAAGTTAAGGGAATTTTTTTAGATAAAATGGGGATTGGATAAAAGTAGGAACGAAGAAGGAAATGATTATGGAAGAATTTAGAGAAATAAAATTGACATGGTTCCATTGTATACAATTAGAACAATGGTTTAAAAATTGGCTAAAAAACAATAAAAAGGAAGTAAGGTTAACCAATTTGAACAAATAATACAAAATGGGAGGGATGTAGAAGAGCACGAAAACTTGAAAGGAATAACTAGTAAAATATATAAGATAATAATTGAAATAAAGGAAGGAAAAACAAAAAATAACACCCTTAAGGAGGTCTGGGAAGAAGACTTAGGGATAAAAATAAAGGAAACAGAGTGGCAACAATTGTGGAGACAAAGACATCTTAAAAATTTATCAATAAGGATTAAAGAAAATTATTATAAATTAATATGGAAATGGTACCTTACACCAGTAAGAATGGCAAATATAAATAAAAACTACTCGAAAAACTGTTGGAGAGGATGCCAAGAAACAGGAACATACATACATATGTGGTGGCAATGTAAATATGTAAGCAAATTTTGGGCGAAAGTATTTAAAGAAATAGAAGATATAATGAATATTAAAATAGAAAGAAGTCCTAGTATAGCTTTATTATCATTATATAATAGTATACAATTGGAAAAAAGGATAAAGATGCGATAACAAACCTATTAACAATAGCAAGACTGCTTATAGCAAGGAATTGGAAAAAAGAAATAAATATACAAATAGAGGAATGGTACAAGGAAGTGTGGAAACTGGCAATAAATGACAAGTTAACATGTATATTAAAAGTAAAAAGAGGTATATGGAAACAAAGTGATTTTTATGAGGTATGGAGAAAATTTATTGAAAAAGGATTAGAAAAGGAAGAAGGAAGGTTACCTCCACAAGAAGAAATGAAATTTTGACGAATGATATGTAAAAGCAATGGTTTGGGGAGGGGGAGGGGAGCACAGCGGTGAGGGACACAAAAATGTATAAGAAAAACATAATGGCAGATGCTAAAGATTGAAGTATTGTACCTAGAAATGAATAACATGAATCTGCTGTAAATAGACTAAAAATAAGAAAAAAACAAAAGAAAAAAAGAGAATAATAATAATAATAAAATAATATATAAATTAATAATATATAAATAATAAATAAGAATAAAAATAAATAAATAAATAAATATAAATATAATGATCATTGGTGGGATTAACATAACTCAAAAACCGTAGGACGAATCGCCACCAAATTTGGCCAAAAGACACCTCCTAACCCAAGGATCGACCATCGCTCCAAAAAAAATAATAATAATGATTTTATCATTTGGGAGTTGTAGTTGCCCAGATTTATGGTTTTGGAGTTGAAGGATGTGCCACGAAGATTCAATATGCCCAAATGTGAACACTGGCGGAGTTTGGGGGAAAATAGACCTTGACATTTCGGAGTTGTAATTGCTGGGATTTATAGTTCACCTACACTCCAAGAGCATTCTGAACTCCACCAATGATGGAATTGAACCAACCGTGGCACACAGGACTCACATGACTAACAGAAAACACTAGAAGGGTTTGGTGGGCATTGAACTTAAGTTTGGGAGGTATAGTTCACCTACATCCACAGAGCACTGTGGACTCAAACAATGATGGATCTGGATCAAAGTTCGCACCCATATTCCATATGCCCAAATATGAACACAGATGGAGTTTGGGGAAAATAAACCCTGACATTTGGGAGTTGTAGTTACTGGGATTTATCTCTCTCTCGGCATTACTTCGAGAACCAAGATTCTTAGGAAGGAATCATCCCACGTTTTTTACAAGCACGTTGATGACTAAAAAGGCCAATCTGAGATAGGCAAGTCCGGTCGCAGAAAGCACAGCAGAAAGTCTCTTGGGTGATGTTGTTTCCAAGTTGCGGTTCTTTCTGCGTTGTCGTTTTCGTCGAGACCCATTCAGCGTGTCTTCTTGAAAGAGGCCGCAGCATTGTGGGTAGTGTGCCTCCATGCCTCCCGATGTGAGGCCAGGGTGGACCATTGTTGGTGATCAATCTGGCCGAGCCTGAGATGTTGTTTCAGGGAGTCCTTGTATCTCTTTTTTGGGGGCGCCTCTCTTGCGCTGACCTGTGGCGAGTTCACCGTAGAGTAGTATATTTGGGAGGCGGTGGTCCTCCATCCTAGAGACGTACCCTGCTTAGCACAGCTGGAAAATAAAGTAAGGAGAAAGTTGTTTTCTAATACATATAATTTCTTTCTGCTTGTAGGAAGTCCAAAGCACCCAGAGGGCCGAAGTTTTCCCATGCCTGTTTTAGGGACCTTAAAGTGGTGAGCCTCCTTCCAACATTGTGATTCTGGATAGAAAACAAACAACAACATAGCATAACATTGTTGGAGTCCACAGTGCTCTCTGGGTGTACGTGAACTACAACTTCCAAACTCAAGGTCAATTCCCAAGCAAACCCTTTCAGTACTTTTGTAGCAGCAAATTAGGAGTCCCAGAACTCCTGGTGGCAAATAACCTTCTTACCAACAGCGTTTACGGTGGTTTGGGGCCCCAGTCTCAGCCCTCCTGATTCGCCTCACCTCCCCGCCTGAGAGCGAGTGCCGTCCAGCCAGCTGGATTGCGTTCTCTGCGTCACAGACCCGTCCTAATTGCCTTTTAGCATCACGTCGGGGTCACCAAAATGTAGCAGCAAATTAGGAGTCCCAGAACTCCTGGTGGCAAATAACCTTCTTACCAACAGCGACGTGGACGCGCGGGCACAGGAACGAGAGAACGGACAATTGACTGTTTTAAAAGTGAAGTCAAGTTTATTGAAATTGGACACCAGCTGGTGGGGTTTACCCACAGAACACGCTGCTCCGGGCAAATCCTAACATACATTCTAAGAGCATTCA